>CM046449.1:7178399-7238825 GCA_025506515.1 Flaveria trinervia
TATTGTTCTTATATCTTATGAATTGCATTTAATTTTAATGTCAACTAAATTATAAAAATATATAGATTATATTTAGATATCAACAAAATAATGTAATGTCAAAGTTTTTGACTTAAATTCATTACTTTAAAACAAATTTTTTTCTAAAACTAGAAGCACAAATGATGAAACCGAAAAAAAACCAAAAACCGAACCGAAACCGAAGTTAAAACTGAAACCAAAAACCGAAAAAACCGAAACCGAACGGTTTTAAAAACCTAAAAACCGAAATATCGGTTTTTGGTTTCGGTTTTAGGCCAAAACCGAACCAAACTGACCATGCACACCCCTAGTCTTGTCTATGTTTATTATAACTTATTTTTATCTTTTTGCATAATATTTCAAGTTATTAACACTTGAATTTGGTAGGGTCAATGAGAAAAAAAGGTCTTATGACGCGATTGATTACGAGGGCATTGTTGATAACGATTTTTAGGTAATTGACAAAGCACCATAAGGTAGAACTTGATTATGATACTAATGATCCGTAGATCAATTAATTAAGATGAGTTACTTAAGATTTCATAAAAATATATAGAGATCTTGGGTTCAAGTCCCACATTTGAAAATAAAGAGGAATTGTAGGTGGCTAGAGGAGATTTTTTACCTAATGTGAGTTTCCTCTTTATGGTGGTCTCGGGTACCGTACTTCAGTAATGAAAATGATCAGATGAGTCAGTGATCTAACTAACCTTTAGAAATAATTTAATTATGATATGTTGGAAAATATGTTAGAAGAAGAGCCACGAAATAACCCTAATCTGTTTACTTCGCAAACAACACCAACATTCAAAGGTTAATATTACCCTTTTTAGATGCTAAGTTGTATGTTATGCATACTCATATAATGAATATTGAATTAATAATTCACTCTATTTTGCATTTTGTCAATCATCGCAAGTTAGAAGAAGAAATCAATGAAGACGAAGATAATTTGTAAAACGTGATAATTATGATAAGGATGAGGAGTCTGATGATGTAAAGTTTAAACTTTGCTTAAATTTGAAATTTTATGTTTAAGTTTGGAACTAGAGATCCCCAGCCCATGAGATACCCGAAACATATGGGATGCTATACCCGAAACCTTGAGCTGGGTATAAGATTAGTTTTAAAAATTTTGGTGGGTATGAGACTAAGTAATATCTGGACCGATTACCCGAAACCAGATACTCATTTACCCGAACATATATCCGAAATTCTTTATTTTAGGATATGAATACAAAATGAACTAACTTTTTTGGATATTAAAGATGTATTTTGATTATGAAACTTTATGATATGAAAATACTTGTTGTAACTATTTGAATATGAAATTTTAAAACATGTATGACATGTTTGGTTGGTGGAATTTAAGAAAATTAGAATTGAAAAAGGAAAATTTCCCTTGATTGGTTTATAATAGAAACAGAATTGGAAAACATTTCATCATACAAAGTAATTTATATTCCTTTCTAACATCAAATGGAATTCTAAATTTTCTAGAAAATATTAGGATGATTTCCACTATTCCCCTTTCTCCTTCTTCCCCATATTCTCCTTCAAACCCCAAAATCATATTGATAGATTGTAATTATTCTTAAGAATTAATATCCAACGACTGAGCATTTCACTATAAATCAAAGTCCTTTCCATTAAAAAAAACCCAAAAACAAAAAATTAATAAATTACAACAGACTTTGAGTTAGTGAAAATGGAAGGAGCAATGACATTCATTGATTCGTCTCCTTCCACTTAAATTTTTTCCCGAACAGCTTGTTAAAATTGAGTGAAGATGAACAAATCAAGTGTCGGGTCTTGGTTAAAGTCGAATAAATCAAACCAAAACAGGAAGATGAATAGCAATCGATGAGTCAAATGCGAACAATCAAACAAAATTCGAACTGGTTAAATGCCACTTCAATTTGGTAGACAAACTGCAAGATCAGTGTTTGTCTCGCAACACAAGTTTTATCTCTCAAATTCACTTAAACACACTCGAATGATGAAATAGAGTTTCTTAACTAAGTTGATAATAATGTACTAAGTTAATGAATACAAAAATGATTTTCAAGATACTTGTATATATTACCTCTCAATTCAATGTTACAAAACCCTTACAAACAATGACTGAATAAGTTACAATGAGAAACTATATATACTACTATTTACAGCCGGTTATACATGGATGATCAACTAGAAATTACAACTAGATACATACTATATTGCTAGAAGTAAGGAATCTAAGATAAGTAATTATCCTAGATTAGATAGATTTAATGTTACAAAACTCTTACAAGCATTACTGAATAAGTTACAATGAAAAACTATATATACTACTATTTACAACCGGTTATACATAGATGATCAGCTAGAAATTACAACTAGATAAATACTATATTGCTAGAAGTAAGGATCTAAGATAAGTAATTATCCTAGATTAGATAGTCATGACATGTCCTTGATTTACTATTTGTTACCAACTAAACATAGTAATTGTATTAACTGATAAAGGTAACAGTGAATTAAAGTATGATCAATTACATAAACGTGAGAAAACATCATGTAGTATATCAGAGATTGTAGCAAGTGTCAAACGAACCACACTTATGTCCACTGGTTCATAGTTGATTCTTCCGAAGCTTAACTGGCTTCGGAAGAATGAGTTCTTCCGAAGCCTTTTATACTTCGAAAGAATCAACTTCTTCGGAAGACTTTGTCTTGAATCTCCTAAGTGTTTGTACTTCGGCATGAGAACTACTTGGTATCAAAAGACTGAGTTCTACCTTCGAAGTTTTTCATACTTAGCTTCAGAAGATCTTTGACTTGGCTTTGGAAGAGGAGCTTTGTCTTTGAAAGACCTCTTTAGTTGTACATCAAAATATATTCTAAATGTTTTTTGGTTTCACCAGCCTTATATGATCCAACACAAACAATAATCAACATGGTGACTTTGATTTGGTAGACGTAATTGCTTTTGGAATAAAAATCGACACAATCAAGCTTCAATCTTAAAGTGACGTAGATGGGGAAAGATTTTGAAGAAGGGTTTTGAAGTTTGATGAAGGTTTTTTGATGATGATGAAGTAAAGCTTCAAACAAAAACCTAAATTAGAGGAAGGTTTATAAAGTGTAATTTAGTAATTTAAATTTTTTACATTCCAATTCCTTTCTTAACTTTATCAACCAAACACAATATAAATTTTAAAAGATACCATTTCATTTTCAAATGCAATGCAAATTACAATTCCAACATATAATATTCTTTAAACCAAACCATCTTCTTAATAAGGAACTTGTTTTAGCTATTTTTAATATTAAATTACCAATGACAATTTTATTGTAGTTTTTACTAAACGAAATTTTATACAGATGATTATATTTAATATTTAAAATGAGATACTTATATATAAAAATAAAATTGTATAAATGAACCCGACAACGTGACAGGGATTGGTCGATACCCGTGGATAGAGGTGGGCAAACCGGGTTTTGGGCCGGACCCGGAACCGAGTTCAAACCGGGTTCGGTCCAGCCGGGTTTTTTTGGAACGGGGTTGGGGTGTACCCGGTTCGGGTTCGGGTCGGGTTGGGCATACTAAAAACCCTACCCGGCCTACCCGGTTCGGATCGGGTCCAGAACCGGGTACAACCGGGGTTTTTTTTTACTATTATAATTGCTATTAATATTATATTTTTAGTATTATTATTATTATTATTATTATTATCATTAATTCATTATTATTATTATTATTATTATTATCATTAATTCATTATTATTATTATTATTATTATTATTATTATCATTAATTCATTATTATTGTTATTATTATTATTATTATTATTATTATCATTAATTCATTATTATTATTATTATTATTATAAATTTATAACAACATTAAAAAGACATTTATAACTCATTAATTTATTATTTATTTATTAAAATAACTTAAAAAATACATTAACGAATCAATAACTAATCGACTATTTTCTTCGAGAGGCTTCATCAAATGTTAATTCTTCGTCGGATATACCAGAAGATACTCCTTCTTCTACCTTTTCATCGTGTACTTTACATTCGATTGCAATTTCGTCTTCAAGATTTGTTTTGTCTTGTATACGATCCATCGCGTCTAAGTGGTCTTTTAAACAAATGCACATCTCCACCGCTTCCGGAGTTAATCTTGTTCTTCGTAATGATAATACGCTGCCACTAAGAGAAAACGCAGACTCCGAAGCTACCGTAGAAGCTTGGACGCTTAGTAAATCATGGGCCATAGCGGAAAGAATTGGAAATTGGGATTCCTTTCCTTTCCACCAAGCCAAAATATCAAATGCATGATAATCTTGAGTACTCATAGTTGAAATAAAATTCGTCGTACTATATATACCAAGTTCGCTTGTTGGGGCGTTACCCCTTTGACGTTTAGCCGTCACATCCCGAATAACATTCAACATAGTCATAACGGGGTCTTTAAACGAGGTACTAGCACTTGAGGTTGATTCTCTTTGCGTAGTTATATTTACGTTAGGTCCATATTTATTTAAATAAAAATTATAATAATTTTCAAACTTGTATTAAAAACTTCTTTTGCCTCGGTTGAAAAATTAGGGTTTTCGTCATGTATATCCAAATTTTCATTTATCTCGTCTATTAAACATTCTACCCCCGCAACATTTAAAAAAGGATTTAAAGCAGCGGCACAAGTAAAAACGGGTGGTAACTCAAGAAAATATTTTTTAAACTTGTCTTTCATTGGTTCTATCATTTCTCTAAACATACTATTTTTATTTTGAAAATTTTTAAAATTCAAAGCCATGAAATATAATTCTTGAAGCACCGAATAACTAGTGGGATAATAAACTCCCGATAATTTTGTAGTTGAGTTTTTAAACACCTCAAGAAATTCGGATAAATGTTCAATATTTTTCCAACCCAAATCCGGAAACAGGTCGGCTTCGCAATTATCCGAAAGACTATTATGAAAAGCTTTTAAAGTGTCTTTTTGTTTTAAAGCACAATCAAACATATGACAAGTCGAATTCCACCTAGTAGGTACATCCCAATTAGGCCCTAAAAATCTAGATTCTGTATCTTTACAAAGTTGTTTATAATCGTGATATCTTTTTCCACTTTTTTTAAAAACGTCGTGTAACATAAATCGAAAAGTTTTTATAAAGCTATCAACAAATGGTACGGATAGACCATCTTGTACTACTAAATTAATAATATGTGCAACACAACGAGTATGAAAAAATCACCGTTTGCAATCGGAAGATATTTTAATTTTAATTTTTCAACCGTGGTTGTGTTGTTGGAAGCGTTATCAAATGCCATTGAAAATATTTTATTTTGTAAATTAAAAGTAGTTATTACATTATCCAAAAAGTAAAATAAATACTCTCCGGTGTGTGGATACGGAAATAGATCAAATGCAATCGTACGTTTCATCATTTGCCATGAACTGGGATCTACCCATGAGCGGTGACGCAAAGGTACGATTCGGGCAAACCGTGTGGCGCCGACCAAACGTCACTAGTTAAGTTTACACCGGTATTTAAATTTTCAAATAATACAATTAAATCATTTTTTGCTTGCTTCCACAATTTTAAACAATAACGTCTAAGTGTAGTACGACTACGTGAGTGTAACGAGGTTGAAGCGTCTCTCGAATTAAGTTGTTAACCGAGGGTTGTCGAAGTGATTGAAAGGCAAAGCTTCTTGAATCACGAACTTTGCCATTCGATCTCGAACCTCATTAACGTTGTAATTAAAGATTCCACCGTCTCCACTTAATTGTGTTTGTTGCGAATCCGGATTACTTTTCAACGACTTACAAAACTTCCTGGTAATGTGTTTGTTTAAAGTCGTGTTAGAATCTTTAGCAAGTAAAGCTCCACAAAACTTGCAACGAGCCTTTACAGATCCGTCACTCAACTCAACCATATCCCAATTGCACCAAACATCCATGTTACGATTGTGTGGAAGAACACGAACGACGGTTGGAGAATTCGATGAACCTTGACCAACGGAAGATTGAGAATGAGCCATATTGAGATTTGAGAATAAACGAGAGTAAACGAGAGTAACGAGACTAAACGAGAGTAAACGAGAGTATTGTTTGCGTTTTTTGCGTATGTTTTTTTGTGTTTGAAGCTTGGGTACCTTACCATATCAACCCACACCTATTTATACTTGTTTTAGAGGCAAAAACAACCAAAAAAACGGTCACAATTCGTCTCCAACGGCTATATAGCCGTTAAAAAACGGCTAGAAAAAAAAACGGTCGAAACCAGGTCCGACCCGGGTTTAACCGGTTCGGGTCCGGGTCCGGGTCGGGTCCGGTTCCTATCATTTCCAAACAACCCAAACCGGTTTGGAACCGGCGGTTTTCACCGGGTACGAACCGGGTACACCCGTATCGGGTTGTACCCGGACCCGGTTCCGGGTCGGGTCCGTACCCGTTTTTATGGTCATGTCTACCCGTGGATATGCCCATAACCCAATATAACAGGTATACTCGATACCCCGTGGGCATGCCCAATACTCGATGCTAATTACCAAACCAACACCCGATGGGTAATACCGATCCCGGTCCATTGTCATCCCTGTTTGGAACTTTAGATTATGTTTGTTGGATTTTTAAGTTTGAATTATGTTTGTTGGATACTTGGATGAAATGTTTGAACTTGTGTTTCTAAAAAAAAGACTACATTTATTCATTTTGTTCCGATCTACATGTATGCAGGTATATACAGGATCTTCAATATTCATTTTGTTAACCATTTATTCATTTTGTTAAGATGTATTTGCAGGTTGTATGATGTGATTTTTAAACATAGTTTAGCTTTATTGTTGGGACACTTATTGGTTCTTGAATTTTATATATTGTTTTTATGTATGTGTATTGTTTGTCTTCGTAATCCAGTCCAATCATTCCAACCAGTGGACCGTTAAAACGTCTGGTTCACTATTCATTTCAATTATTAAAACATTGATAAAAACCAAAAGGTTATTTTAGAAGTGGTCCAATCACAATCCGGTCCAAACGTTCAACTGGGAAAATATGTTGACCGGCCAGTCATTTTCCAATCTTGTTTTAACATATAGAACTAGACAGTTCTACTTTAGTAGAACATATGGATGTAGAAAAAGCTTCTCATTTGGATGAATTGGAAACAAGCAGTGACGCTACTCTTAGCTTTAAGCCGCTATCGTTCGGTTCGGATAAGTCAAGTCCCTTTGGTCAGTTCGCTTAGGTGATCCTCCCTTATCTTCCTAACGTTCAGAGTTGTTTTGGTTTGACAAAGGAGCACCGGCCGAGCGCCTGAATGAATAATAAATTGACAGCAAAGGTCATTGCATATTCTTATTCGAACGAGTTGTTAATTGAGTCCCAGTCCGACAGCCGGTCCAATACGAGTTTCAAAGCAATTCTTATTAGGCCATGGGATCATCTTGAAGGCCTTGAACAGGGTTGCCATCAAAAAAGACAAACCATTGATTAGCTTTTTAAATATAGATTCACCGACTGAGGCAGTCAAATTGTGTTCAATTCACCAAGTTGAAAACTTCAAGAGACTAACCCAACGGTTGTCATATGGGATGAGAACGTTGGTAAAGAGGAACATCATGATCACAACAATGGTCACAAGATCCAGGAAACAAACCTAAGATTTGTCATCTGGGATGAGAATCATGGGAATGAGAAGCATCCTGAAAATCATGATGTAATTTATCATTCACCTCCTTGTTTTGATAATTACGGAAGTAAAAAAATGAACCAAAAATTACTACTTGTGGGTCTTGAAGACCTTGAATAGGGTTGCCATTCAAAAGGGCAAACCGTTAATCGGTGTGTGACAGATGAAACCATAGGTCTTGGCACCTAAGCCATTTAAGTTCGACTATTTCTGCATTAAGGTCGTTAAGTGTTTATACACTAAACACATAGAAGGTCAATGTATCAAAGTTCAGGCAGTTCAAGCAAAAAATTACCCAAGTGCTACACAAGTACTCATCTCTTAATTGATTACTTGGTTCCAAAAAGGTTTCTAAAGACTCAACATGTACAGATAAACGAGGCTTAGTTGTGTGTACTGTAATGTTCAAGCACATCATTAAAAGATGGTTATCTCTAACGACTTGAGGCATCTTGATTAAGAATAAAGGATTCCTCCTAGGGGGTGCTAATGCGCTACTACTTAAACCACTTATGTTAATTCTACTTAAGCTAGCAAAAAAAAAAATTGAAAAAGTTTTTGCATGCTAGTGTGAAGATTATGGATCTATGTAAGGAGTTCAGCAATTCTTACGAGTTTTGACAACTATCTCTTAGGAATCAATACACAGATTTAAATAATCAAGGACTCTGGAATTGTTTCAACTGAAGTTCAAATCAAATTCTGAAAGGGACAAGTGTGGTTACTAAAAATCAGTATCAGTACAGGGAATCAATTCTAAAGCTAATTAAAAAAAATAACTGTCATTCTAAGGAATGATGACTTCCAGATCTCAAAGTATACTTTAAATTAATAACTAGTTCATTACTATCAAAGTAATTGAAAGATCAGTTAGCTTTTTTTCATTGTGTAACTAACTGATTAATTTGTTCCTGAAGGGGTGTTTATACTAGCAGTCATAGTTGATTTGGTACTCTATTGAGTATTGATCAATACAATTTTAAAAATTAATTTTATATGCTCAAAATTTTGACACCGAATTAGTGTATACAAACCTGCACGCTCCTTACACTAAAGAATACAGCATTTTATCAACATATAGCAACATATAATTTTATAATCATTGTTTTTCACACATTGTACGGATGAGAATTTCGACATTATTAAAAACACAGCATCAAAATAACCAGGTTTTAAGTCGTGTTCGGGTTGACCAGTTTAACCGTTAACAAGTCGACCTGCCAACCCATTTATGACATGTTTAACCCATTTTCCATTTATGACATGTTTAACCCATTTTTACAACCTGCCATGGGTTAACAGTCTGTGTTCAGGTAAGATGATTTTTTTTGCTAACAAATAATAATAATACTAATATGGATCTTGTTCGGGCATTCAACCCAACAAGATGGACCCCTAAGTTTAAGTGCCCTGACATGAGGAATCACATTATCAATAAATAAGAACACTATTAAAATATTCATTAAAATGAATTTTACATTTTAATGCAGTATCCTGCTAAGTTTAAATGAATATAAAATATAGATATTATGATCTGTTCTATACCACTGAAAGTAATATTCCCAAACTCCATTCCAACCTTGCACGACCATTTCCTCTCACAAATAGTCAGTCAGTCAGCCCATTATGAACTTTATAAAAATCATATAATGATGTGAGCCTTATACTCCATACAGATAAAACCTATTCTGACCGCAAAAAATAAAACTAAGACTTACCTTCACTGTTGCTGTATTTGCCTGCCTCTCATTATCATCATCATCATCATCATCATCATCATCATCATCATCATCATCATCAGCATCATCATCATCATCATCATCATCATCATCATCATTATCATCATCATCATCATCACCATCACCATCATCTCTGCTGTGAACTCTCACTAATTCCTGTTGGCTCCTGAATAAGATCCAATGGAGTAGCCGCCGGATCAAGCTCAAGGCAACCTTCTGGAGAATTATGGGCCTCAGAGCCCGTCAACAGGTACTTGGGGACTTGATGTGAGAATCGAAACATTTCTTCTTTTGGAATCACTTTCACTTCAGTCTGGTATGTATGTGGGTGGAAAACGGTCCTAAATCCAGCAAACTTGATGAGTGGGGTAACTGGCACTCCTTGTTCTTCATTGTAGTCTTCAAGAACTTGTACCATGTCATACTTGTGAACGACATCATCTGAAGTATTCTCGTTCCAATCACAGGACCAGTTTCTGTAAAGGGCCCACACTTGACCTTTTCTTGGAAAGATTAAAACCGTCCCACGTGGGGATTTTTTCCACTCAACTTTTTGAGAGAATGAATTTAGATTCTTGTAGACTTCATGCCTCCCAATTCTGAATTCCCCTAGTGTCTTGTGAAAACCACAACCCAACCAGTTAAATGAGCCAAATTCAGTGGTGGTTTTTGAGTTGAGCCAACTAAGTTTCACCTTTAGAGGTTTCCTTGAAAGAACTTTATGAACTATTGCATAGAAACGTGGCATTCCATCATCATCGTCATAAGCAGCCCACACTTGGTTATCTTCAAATGAATTTTCGGTTCGATCGAGGTCAAAATCATGAAAATCAGGATCAGGAACGTTCATTGCAAGTTTTTCAGATTCCTGCTTGCCTATTGTTGGACTATTTTGACATGCGATATTTACTTTTGACTTCTCCATAGAATCCCATTCTTTTATTTTTCTACAAATCTCAGTTCGAGCTTTTTTCGTCAGCATGTGTCGGATTTCAAAATAATTCAACTCTCTACTTCGATTTACTGAATTATTCATAGAAAATCCATATAGACTTCCTGTGCCAGCTGGCAAACCATTTCCTGTTGACATCTGATACGGGATCTTAACACCAGAAGATTGATTTTCATCATCTGATTTTCTCTTTTTTGAGGGCCACCCAGAATAGAATTCTTCACGTTCTCTTTTTAATCTGTCATTAACCTGCTGAATCACACTTGCAGCTTTTGATGCAGTAGCCGGGTCTGTGTGAAGTCTCTCGAGTGGTGGTCCACGGTTTTGAGTGGGAGCAGTGGTTCTTCCATTACTGCTTGAACTCTGGTGTTGTTTGTGAGTAGTTGACCTAGGGAGGGTGGAGGGTGGTGGCATTTCTTTAGCTAGAAAAGGTTGGCGGCAATTGGGACATAGAAGGGTATGATTGAGATATAATTTAAGATACTCGTAATGCATCTTGCATCCATGACAGATGGTCCAAAAAGTATCAGTACGATGAGAAACTGGTGGCGGTGGTGGTTGTGCAGCCGGAGCATGATGAGTCCGGATGTTTGGCTTCATAGTGGCTCGTTTTACGAAACCATGGACACCATTGGAGGCTGGTGGTGGGCCGCCACTTTGAGATGGAACTTTTAAATGGAACCCTTTCACACTCCTCCTTTGGTTGTAAGCTAATCTTTTAGCTTTATCAGACAACAAACTCCATGCTTCTGAAAGAAGTTTAAATGCACCATCTGCACCTATTGATTTGTTTTTATCAGGGTGTAACATGAGAGCCAATTTTCTGTAATGTTTCTTAATTGTTTCATCATCATCAGTAGCGTTGGCTCCGAGAATTCCATACCAATCATTTTCTCCATTTACTTTATTCTCTGAAGCGATATACACATCAAGAGTAGTTAACATTTGAGAGATACCATCGAGCCCAGGATATAGGGTTTGCGCCTTCAAGATGAACTTCTTCGAGCCTGCATAGTCTTTATCAGCTAACTTCTTCTCAGCAATTATTTTTGCTCTAACTGCCTCGTCTTTATTGCATTCCATGAGTGTCAATGGTATCTCTCTAGGTATTGAAGGCTAAAGGTCAAAGTAATTCCCTTTGTGAGAGAATTGGTGGGGTAAATCAGTCAAAATACCTGAAATAGAACCAACATCAGGGCAACAAACATTATACATGACATTTGAATACCCAAAGATTTTTAAAAACAAGCCATGCCTAAAAAAGACAGAAATAACGAGACAACTTTATTAGTGCTGGCAAGGGTAGAAACGTGAAATTGATACGGTTCATTTTGTAGTATTTTTGTAAAAAGGTTTTCATTTAACAGAAGAAACTAAGATGGAATGAGTATTCTCTACTACTAGGTAAGCAAGATTCAAGTTATCTCATAATCAAGCAATTACATCACAATTAGATTACTCTTAACTAAACCTAAGAACATAATCACTAACTTCATTGTACACATGATACATAACTGGTTCAAGACTTACAATTACAACATCAAACATTCCTCGATCAACCCCCTTGCAAAGTGTCTAGCAACCCTAGTTATGTAAAGCTAATCAACGATCACAAATTTAAATTTTAAATCAAAGTAAAAAGTAAAAACCACCACGGAACAAGCATCCTGAACTCTCACGTAACTCCATAGCTAGTCACAAACAACTAATCACCACACCTAAAATCCTAAATTAACAAAGTCGATAATGAAATATAACAAGCATCACGTCGAAATTAAGACAAAATTCACTTCGAATCAAAAGGCATGATATAATGATGCAATCAGCCAGAAATCTAAGAAATTAAGACAAAAGTGGTAAAACATCGCAACTGAAATCGAAACCCTAGATTCAAAATTGGCAAAATGCAAGTGAAATCGAAAGCAAAAGAGGGAAATTACCGTGAATGCGAATGAGCATACGATTTGATTATTGTTTGAACTTTGTGATTTTCCCACCAAATTGTAACGAAATTCGGGTCAAAAGTCAAAACCCCCGCCCTCAGAAGAATTGAAGAACTAGAAAAAAGAAAATGTTGTTTAAAAAATTTAGAAATCTGTAGTAGTATAAACAAGGGGTAGGGATGGGCTTGATCTACTTTCTTCAAGTTTTTTGACTCAAATCTTACACAATTAACCTAACCATAGTTAGTTTTTTACCATGGTTGAGTTGGGCTCTTCTTCCAAGAAAGTTTATAAAATACTTTTGTTAAATTACCATACTACCCTTGCAAATGTTATAAAAATTGATTTATATTATTTTGTTAGAACCAATAATTTTTATTTCAAAATATCATGTAATTATCAATGTTACTAGGTTACAATGTATGCGCATAAAATAACTATTAAAATGTATAAATAATGCTAATGATCTATAAATCACCTTTTTTTTAGTATTTCATAGATAAACACATGTAATTGTTGTACATTTGATCTTTAACCTTTTTAGTATAATTCTTAAATATTGTTCTAGATATAAATAAAATCAGGATTTGAATCTATAATCAATAGAATTCTGTTAATAAAATATATTATATTCATGCACGTTGATAAAATGGTATCTTGATAGCAAGTAGATTGACTAAAACTTGAGAAAGTTGGCCTTCTCTTGCTACTCATTTCATTTTGGTTTAGTTTATTTGTTATATGACACAAGGATCAAACCACCTATAATATTACATGGACTTTTTTGTCTAGCTTATGTGATCCGTTGCCATTCATCATGATTCATGACGATCTTACTCATGTTCAACTATTCTTTACGCGAAATTTAATATCAAACAGTAAACTGATTAAACATTAATTCAAAGTTGTGATCAACCTTTTATCAAACATTAATTCAAAGTTGAGATAGGTTGATCAGGTTTGGTTTTGAGAAATCACATTTAACAATTCCATTGATGGTTTGAAACTAAAAACTAAACCTGTAACATATATTATTTATTTTTCTTTTCTTTTAAAAATTAGCATTTATTATTAAGTTCTCATTTAGTTTTGAAAATACACACTGATTATATATTTTTCTTTTACTATGTAAAATATACACTCACATATATGCATACACTAGTGAAACATTTTAATTAATATAAGATCTTTATACAAACAAACGACCTTAAGAATAAATTAACACTTCAGACCTCAAACCAAACCATTTTGGCAAATGCAGCAAAGATCTGATTCTACTTTAGCATTTAAGTTACAATTGATAATTCCATTAAGCAAAGCTTGCAAGGTGTCAGAAAAACAATTAATGAAAATGAAAATATTATTATAAGAATGTAAGATTAATGAAAACCAGCAGTTGGAAAATTTACACATTCAACACCAAGTCTCTCTCCATTCACTTAAAGACCATAATATGAGAAGAAACACACCCTATCGACAATGAACTACATACCTCAATGACTCAATATCACCCATATATAGCCGAATCAATCACCCATCTATCGGACCGGTCTTGGTTACAGCTTCAGTTTGGGTTTGTGGTCCGGTTCTAGCTTCTGGTTCAGTTTCAGTTTTGGTTTCGGTTTGGGGTCCGATTCTAGCTTCTGGTTCAGTTTGGGTTTGAGCTTCTGTTATGGTCTCTACTTCAGTTTCCATTTGGGTTTCTGTTATGGACTCGCTTTGGGCTTGCAATTCTTTTTCGGTTTCAGATTGGGTTTCAATTTGGGTTTCTGCTTTGGACTCACTTTGGGCTTGCAATTCCTCTTGGATTTCGGATTGGGTTTGCGTTTTGGGTGGTGGTTTAGTTTCTAATTCATGGTAAAGCCTAACTACAATGCAGGTGATATTATCAGCACTTCCGCGGCTAAAAGCAGTCTCTATCAACTTTCTAGCTGCAGACTCGGGTTCTTCTTCCAGCAGTGCTAGTGAAACAGCATCCTAGGAGACAAAAATAAAGTCAGAATTTGATGGATCCAATTAAATTTAATATTCATTTATGCAACTATTACATAACACAGATCCTAGACTGAAAGAATTTTTGGTGTATTAATAAGTAAACTCGGATCCACAAGCAGTATGGCATCAATCATATACCTCGTTAGGTACAACATCCCAGAGACCATCACTTGCAAGAACAAGCAATTCAAATTCTTCATCAAGTTCTTGTTCCTGAAAAAATATGAAGAGTGAAAAATGAAACAACAGTATAAACCTTTACAAAGAAGGTTAACATACATCAATAGACCTTAGGTGAAATGCACATATATAACTTCCTAAGGGTGGACAAATAAGGACTGTGGCCATCAACAATTAATAGGCCTTAAGTTACCATATATTCTTTTTTTTAAGCAGCAGGCCATCAAGAATTAGAATCAGTTTTTCGGTTATTTATATGTGTCTTAAACCGTGAAGCATATCTATTGCCTAGTCGGCTTCTTTTTGTAGAACGGCCAACTCACACACAACCTCTAATACAACTCCTAAATCAACACCTATTGTCCACCATGGGACTTGAGCCTTTAACCATGTGGGAGAGACACATTTCCTACACACCTAAACTAGAAGAGGCTTGATACTTCAGACGGCATTTAGGGAAGCACTACTATTCATGGACCTAAGAACAGCAGATTTATGAAGCGAAGATATGGTGCATGATACATGGATAAAATACACCAAATACATGGAGGGACACCTTTCCTGCACACCTAAAGTAAAAGAGGCTTAGTATTTCATAGTTCAGATGGCCTTTAGGGCAGCACTGTTCATGGACCTAAGAACTGCAAATTATGAAGCGAAGATATGGTGCATGAATGCATGATACATGGGTAAAAGACACCAAGTACAAAAATCAATAGTAATGCGTCTTTGTTTATCTACAAGATATGTATATGTGTGGGTGTATACAAGTACATATACACATGCAGATAGATATGTATTTCTTTGTGTATATAATATTATGAATTTATGATCTATGTATGTATGTTTGGTACAAATAGACCATTTGTTTATTTCTTTATCTCTCCTACACCAAGTACAAAAATCAATAGTAATGCGTCTTTGTTTATCTACAAGATATGTATATGTGTGGGTGAATACAAGTACATATACACATGCAGATAGATATCTATTTCTTTGTGTATATGATATTATGATCTATGTATGCATGTTTGGTACAAATAGACCATTTGTTTATTTCTTTGTGTATATGATATTATGATCTTTGTGTATACAAAACCATTTCTTTGTGTACAAAAATCAATAGTAGTAATGCGTCTTTGTTTATTTCTTTGTGTATATGATATTATGATCTACAAGATAAGGGGCGTGTTCATTACAAAACCATTTTTTTGCGTAGACACGCATACATGTAGCAGGAGAGATAAAGAGAGGTGGTTATACGGTTTCTTACATATAGTTAAAGCAATAGATATATGTTTTTATGTGGTTCTTGCAATTATCTTATTTACCTACTTAACATTGTTTTGCATTGAACCTCCATCTGCATGTTTAAATGTGTGTTGTGCATGCATCTATGTTGGGGAGGCAGGAATGATCATGAGATAACAAGTTATGAGAAAATTGAAAAAACTACGAGATACATATATACACCTATCAGTTACGTATATGAAACTCATACAACAACTCAAACAAGCTACATACATGTAAGTTGTTCGGTTATCATCTTCATTCCTTAGAAATTAAATCAAAAAATATATAATTACATAAAATAATGGCGTTGAAGTTACTCAAATACATTTTAAACAATTGAAAAATAAATAATTTATTAATTATGTGATTGGCTAGAGGTGGTTTTCACAGGGTCTTCCCATTAGTTGAGGTTTCCTCATGAACCTCCCCCCCACCTCTCCCCCCTCTTCTCCCCCGGTATATATAACATAACATACATCGTACATATATTATATACACACATACATACATACATATATAATCTACGTTTACGCATGTGTAGGAGAGCATTCTATTAAGAACCACGATTATGTTGAGAACTACGAGGAACCACTTAACTCTTTTATTAAATATTATATATTGATCAAAAAGCATGAAATTTTGATATCTTTAAGATTTATTATATAAAATATGATATCTAGTGTTTTGTTTAAATACATATACATACACATCTATGTGCATATATGCATATTTTTATAGTTATTTTTAATTGAAGCGAGGTTATAAAACCAAAGAAATAATGGGATGATAGAAATAAACCATTTTCTTTCAATTTTATGTTTTTATTGAAATGTTGTGCGCATTGCTTATTTGGTTCTCACAATTCTCAACGTATTTGTGGCTCTTAATAAAACATCATCCATTTCTTTATACTATATTAATATATCTATATGTACATATGCATGTAGACACATGTATAATTTTATACATGTGTGTGTGTGAATATTATATATAAAGTATAAACACACACACATGACACATTTATGCTTTTGTGTATCTATATATGAGTGTATACATATCCGTATCTATATGTTTATCTAAATACATACAATCCATGTACCCAACAAAAGAAAATAACTATCTCCATGATTGAAATGGATCCATTAAACCATGTAAAGGATTGAATAATAAAAGGTCAAAGAGTTAAAATAGTAAAAATTGCTTGAATATGTCTCCAAAAAAAAAGTATCTAACATGCCTTCAGTTAAACAAAATCAAGCAATCTTGAGAACACACATCAATCACAACATTTTTTATTCCGTAACAAATTAAAAATGATTGCAAAATAAGTTATTTTTAAATGAAAACATCCCTAAAAGTAAATATTTCACTTTTAGTGGAATATTCCAAAAATGCAAAACACTTGTTACGATCCTAATGGACATGTATCATATTTAACTAGAAAAAAATGGTCACAATTTACATTCATGTTGAACTAAACCAATACAAAAGAATAAAAATGCTTTGATGACTACCTGGATTTCAGGTTCTGCCACAACATATTGCTTCAGCATACGATTTCCAAAAGCACGTGACATCGCTAAAACACCTCCAACCCTCCAAGTACCTAGAAAGAACACAAAATTGAAGCTTATAAATCCACTAATTAAGTATATTAACTGATCAGTATTTTACTAAAACAAAATATACAACATTGCCATCTCACCTGCCCACATCACAACTCCACCAGCATTTTCAATTCTTTTCCTCTCATCACTTCTATTTGGTTTGTGATCCTCAGAGAGAGGGATGGCTGTCAATTATATAGTACGACTATTCTTAAATAACATAAATGGAATATCTAGCTCTCTCCAATATGAAAAAAACAATCAGGAAATTACCTTTGCCTCCCTTTGATATGACAGTCCTAGAATCTCCAACGTTAGCAACATACAAATGATTACCAACCAAAACCGCTGTTGAAGCAGTTGAACCATCATCACGAAATGTATCTTTCCCGGAGTCCAGAAAGTCTGAATCGGTTTGTTGATAGGTCTCACCTATTAATTCATTCAATTTTGTGGTCACTTCTAATTACTTTAAAAAGATTCAGTTTGATCTATGTTAGGACCTGAGCATCTGGTTCATGAAAAAGAAGTAGTAAGTTGTTATAAGAACTCACTTATAGCCAATCTGGTGTTTGACAAAAATTCAGGATGATTCATGAGGTTCTTAAAAAGATTTTCCTTCAAATATTCAGCTGCACGTGAACCACCATGACCTACACAAAACTAAACATCTTTGAGTAAGAAAGAATAAGTACTAACGTGTTATTTTAGTATTTGGGGGTAAAAAAGATTTTAATATATGAAGTACCTACGTTCCTAAATATAGTAAGAACATACGAGCAACTAGTAATTAGAGATTATCTTCCATGTTCATCTCAGAATGCTTTATTTCAGTTTTATGTATTGCTAGTTAACTCATTAATGACACGTGAACAATTCATTGATGCAAGCTCATCATTTAGTTGCCATTTTGAGAACAGATCCTTTTCAAAATAGTAATTGTGATTGCAAATATACAATTTTGGTCCATGTAGTATTGTGTCACATGAATTTGTTTAGTAGCGCTTTGCTTTTCTAGAACATGTGACCCTTCACAACGTTATTACCTAAACCTTGTTTTTTAAGTTTACATGGATCCAACTATTGATGCCCGTTGATGAAAATTTATGCATGATTTTAACAGAAAACAAAGTCAAGATTGACGGTCCTAGAGAAGCGCATGCTTGAACATGAAAACCAGCTAAATACACGATGATTCAAGTAGTTCGAACGAAAACAATAAATCAACTATGTCCAAGTATAGACTTTAGTGCTGGTTTATTGGCTTTTGGTTTATTACAACTTTTTGCTTTCTATATTTAATTTTCCAAAGAAGTAAAACCAAAACAATAAAGAAAACAAAAATTGACCGTTAAATTAACATGCACATTTTTAGGAATTAGCCATCTCTTTCACATAAAATAAAATGACAGAATTTATTAAGATTGGTGAGAAAGAATATAACCATCAAATATTCCAAAAAGGCAAACCGTCTGCCCATTTATCTTGCAAGTCTTGACATCATAGAAATCCTCCATGCTAGCTCTTTTGCCTCTGAAACTTGAATAACCACAGCTCAATTCCCGTCTTCACTGTCAATAAAAAGCCAGGATGAAGACATGTAAGACAATGGTTGCAATCACAAGCAAGTGAAGAAGCATCAAGCAAAATATTTAACAGCCATGGTTTTCATTCATCAGATGCTACTTTCTTGTTGAACGCTGAAACGATTTAAACAATAAGTCAGTAGTTAAAAAAAACTAGGAAAGGATATGCTTTGATAAATGGATATGTAGCTTTTAGCGCTAGTCATCTTGAATAAACAACTTGATAAATACAATATATTTCTGTACAACTGTACTTGGTTATTATAATCAGTTAAGCACTATCTTTGCGCTCTTCATCGCTTTAGCCAAACTCCTCATGCGCCAAAGAATACGACTCTCCTTTGATATTAGCTGATTCAACTATATCCTTGCAAATAAAAGGAACACCAGGAAGATATTTTGCAAAAAAGTTACGTAGTTAACAAATGAAGTGAGAGGGTGAGTTAATGGGAAAAAGGAAATATATGTTAATAGATGGTATTAATATATTAATTAAAAGCCATTTGTTATTAAATAAAAAACATTACCAGAAATGAGATATTCGTTAGGCTAGCAAACTTAAGAACAAGGTAATCACGTGCTCCCTTGAGGCAATGAACCTCAATACTAGAATCAATAGTTACTTCACAATGTTAGTAGTTTAGTACTAGAACCGCTTGTGTGTTAAACATGAGACTAATGTATTGGATACTCGTGAAGAATAATAAAATTAACATTAGCCTTTTGATTGAGAAAGAAAATGAACACAAATGACAATCGTTCCTATGTGCACACTATTTCCTTCGCTTTCTCATATCCGTTCATAGAATCACTTTCAAATAGAAATCAAGGTATATGCAATATGAATATATTTTACAATCCACTAGCAAAAAAGAAACAAAAAAGGTTTCTGCAAAGTAGCAACTAACAAAAAGAAAAATCACCTCTTCCAACCTCCACTTGCATAGCCGCCATCGTCAACCTTCTCTGATGAATTGCTGGTGGTCATACCACGGTTTGCCGTTGCACCGGTATCCACCATCATTTTCCTAATGGATGGGAATATACGATCAGAGGAAAACCTTACTGCAGAAATAGTCTTGGGACTTCTTAAACTTGCAAACTGCACCACCCCTCTCGTGACTTTCTGAATATATCTCCCAGCTTGCAGAATCACCGTCTTGAGATAACTGCTGCATACCATTTAAGAGTCCCAAGCCGCTTTGTCCTTGTCAGCAGAATTCCAACCTTAAGAAACAAAAAAAAGTCTAAAAGCATCACAAATCTATGATATCTCAGAGAACAATAGAGTACTCACATGTACCATCAAGTTTCCAACAACTAAATTCACTACGAATGGTACATTTATAATTATCTTCCAATTCAAAGACTTTACAATAATATCACCCTTTCTTAATGTGTAGACATTTATTCTAGCAAAGATAGAACTTTTCAAACAACAATGCAACTCCCTAACCATTTACCTAGATGATACACAAAAATCAACCATACCATATCACCAGCATCATATATTAAAATCAAGGTCCGTCAGTAAATCAATCACATTTGCATCCAATAACCCGCACAATACAAACGAACGATAATGTGAAGGTTTAAGCTCAAAAATGATTAAACTTTACAGCAACATCTTCCAACAATCAATCTCCACATTCAAATTACCAAATCAAATCCAGCAACCCGAAAATCAACAGCGATTCACAAAGAGCACGAATCTAGAATCACCAAATGCAACAAAATGCAACAAAATGCAACACAATGCAACAAAATGCAGATAGCGAATCGCAGACGTGGGAAATGTAAAGCAACAATGAACAACAAGTGATCTGAATCTGAATTTGAGATCTTACGTGTTGAGAGTGATTAGGTCCGGAAAGTGCAAATCAAGAGCAGATCTAAGAACATGATGGCGGTGGGATCGGAATCTGAGATGCAGATACAAGATCAGAAGGAGAATCTGAAACCCTAGAATTGAGAATAAAGAAGAAAATGAAAAATGAATGAACAAAAATGGGAATGGGTGTGTGTATGGGGATTCGACAGAAAGAGGAGGTGTGTGTGGGGGGGGGGTGTTTTATTAATATTATTATTATTGTTAGTGTAGTGCAGTAGCAGTGGCAGTGAGCTCTGTTGCTGAATAGGCATGCCACGTGGCACACTATGTCTCCACTCTATTCGGGTCCGGATCTTTCAAGTTTTCCATTGGATATCAGATGGATCATCTTGATCTTCTTATTATTTGTTAAGTTTTTTGTTAAACTAATGTAGGAAACTTAGGAATTAGGATCAGTTTTTCAGTCATAAATACATCATAGTCGGGGTTGTTATTAGACTATATAGTGGTTTTAACTAATTTTTTAGTTAAAATGAAATGCATACGTCACAACGACAAAAAAGTTTAATTAAAGTCATGTTCGATTTAGGTTTAGTGGTTTTAGTTACCATACAAATTAATATTTTTGAGCTGTCCAAATTTAAGAGTGATGAGAATTTTGGAATATGTGAACACCGCCTCAACAAACAAATATAAACCAACAAACAATGTTGATTCCTATTCAAGATAGATAATCTCAATTCTTACTGTCCTATCATATCCCACTTCTCCACTCAAGCAAATCTCCAACGGCCACAACTCCAATGCCTCTGCTTCCGATGATGCTTGTTCATAGTTCTGTCACCCAAAGCCTCAAC
Organism: Flaveria trinervia; assembly: GCA_025506515.1. Classification (NCBI taxonomy): domain Eukaryota; kingdom Viridiplantae; phylum Streptophyta; class Magnoliopsida; order Asterales; family Asteraceae; genus Flaveria; species Flaveria trinervia. The sequence continues at coordinate 7,200,101 of CM046449.1, forward strand.
GACGCTCTTCTCTTTAGAGAGGGAAAGAAAGCAACCCTTGAAACTAAAGGAATTCAAGCTGCAATAGAAGTTTGTGGATGAATTGAATGGAATGTTTAATCTTTTAAAATCTTCATCTCACTATGGTTCTCTTCACAACTATTTCTCACTTTAGGTCATTGTAAATATTGATTTGATATAACATTTTTCAATTTCAAGCCCTAATTTCTGTCGTTTGGATAAATGTTTGAATTGTTTCCGGAAAAAAATCGTATGCGGACCAATTTCGTAGAGGCTTGGCAAAAATTCGGTTGAATCCTCTTCTCTTTCACTCACGCCGTTAAGGGCTTGGCGATGATTCTCTTGGCGCCACCTTTCACTACCTAGTAGTGGCTTTAGCGCCACAATCTTTTCAACTCACCAAAGATGGCACCCTCAAATCAATCCACTACGGACGGACTTAAAGAAGCAATTATTTCTTACCTTATTTCTCGTTGTGTATATCGACTATTGTTCGTATTAAAGGAAGATACATTCGCTAGATCACGGTTTAGCAAGGAAACTGAATAGTTGCTTCTATACAGTGTCAACATTGAGGCATAATTTTTTTTCTTTAAAATTTGATGAAAGGTGAAGAAACTTCCTTAGATACATAAGTATTATCAATTGTCTTTACACCATCATTATCATTTTAATCAAATCTATTTCAGCTACATCTTTATTATTGCACTCCTGAGTAGACTTAGATGAAAATTCAGATGATGTAGAAATAGTAATTGTCAGACCTACTTCATTCAAGGAACCTAGAACCTCATTCTCACCATATTCGATTACCCAACATGAAATAGTTTCATCTTTCAGATTAATTGAGACTTTCTCGTTTATTCCCTGATCCGTCTTCCCAAGCACAAACAAATATTCATATGTTTATTCACATCATTAATGGAGGCTTAAAAAGGCTTAATAACCAAACCAAATTTGTGGCGCACTATCCACCAACTAGGTTATCACTTCACAAAGTTGGAATCATTATTACAGCGAAATATTCGATTTTATCAATCTTACATATATTCAATTTGAGAACTGGTATAGTGGATGAATCTCATAATATAACATTTAATAAGAATTTGTTTTCTAATTCTAGTTCTGGTCTCGATTGGTTATTTGATATTAATACTTTTACAAGATCTTTCATTTTCTACATTTAACAGTGGTTCTCAAGTTTCACTACCAACATGTTATAGATATTCAGGAGGAGCCCTAAGACCCTATTCAACCTCTATCGACGCACCAAGTGTTGGTGCAAACCCGAATTCAATAGCACCAGTGACATCTTAAGAAACTCAAGAAACTATTGCCGATAATGTTGTTGATTCAAATCTATGTACATCTAACAGAAGTTATTTATGAAAAATAACATAAGAAATCAATTCAAAATAAAGCTCTACCAGAAGCTCAATTTGGAGGCCAATTTAAGGAAATGCAAAATGGCAATGTATAGTCAATTATATAACCAGAAATGGTGCAACCAAAAACCTCATCTAATATTTAGCTGCATTATCAAACTAACATAAATCTAAGTGAAATTATGCAATATAATTCCTTCCTAATTTCACAAGTATTGAAGAATCATCTTATAGATGAGATCATTGGTGATCTACATACGTGTAAAAACAAGTTAGTCTAAGACTACAAAAGTCTTCATATTTTCATGTTTTATCCCAGGCTGAGCTAAAGAATGTTATCGAATCCTTAAAAGATAATAGTTGTATTGAGGCAATGTAGGAAGAACTGAAACAATTCAAAAAATAAAAAAGTGTGGGAATTAATTCATCTACTTGAAGGAAAGTACTTGATTGGTACTTGATAGGTCTTTTAGAACTAGAAAGATCATAAAGGAATCATAAATAAAAACAAGGCACTACTACTTGCTCAAGAATACAAACAAGAGGAAAATTGATTATGATGAAAGTTTTACACCTGCTGGCTAATAGGAAATTATTCAAATATTATTAGCATATGCAACTTACAAGATATACAATGTGTACCAAAATTGATAGTTTTCACACTCAGTATTCAAACTTGACTAAGCACTCTATAGTCTTCATCAAGTCCTATGAGCCTATTATGACACGCTCTTAAGTGCCTCATAGATTATCAATTTAGCATGATTAGATTTAACAAAAAATTGTACCTTAAAAGAAAAGGTAGATATATGTTGTTAATGCATATATATGTGGATGATGTTATATTTAGATCTACTAAATAAGTTGTGCAAGGAGCTTGAAAAGCTAATGCATTCCATATTGTATATGAGTTTTATGGGTAAACTAACCTCTATTTATTGGGATTCCAAGTGAAGCAGACTTTCAAGGGAATCTTCCTAACCAGTCTAATTATGTAGTTGATTGCAAATAAGCAAGCATTCTAGTAGATACAAGAGCCAAGGCTAAACCTAATCTTGAAGGTAAAAAAATTACTATAAGCATTATGGAGCCATGATTGGTTCTGCTATATATGATTCTCTTTTAGTGTTTGTATGTGTGCCAAGTACCATGATAATTAGAAGGAGTCTCATTCAACTATTGTCAAGCGTATCTTTGGATATCATAAAGAAAAGCCTAGTTTTGTCCTTTGGTATCTAAAATATGTCATCCTCACATTAGGTTTAATGTTTATATTTGTGCCAAGTTCCATGGTGATTGAAAGGATTCTTATGCAAATGGTGTCAAGCGTATCTTTGGATATCGTAAAGGCAAGCCTAGTTTTGACCTTTGGTATCTAAAAGATGGGAGTTCGATCTCTAAACTTACACGGACATATAAGTGTTTATATTGTGATATATCACAACATTAAGTTTTTAGCGTAAATTACAATTTTCATGCTTTAGTTTTATAGAATATTTTAGGTTTCGTTCTTAAACTAAGAAAATTACTGTAAATGTCCTTTACATTTATAAGGATGCACGTTTCATTCTTTCCTCTGGTGGATGTTAATTTTGTCCATTAAGTCAAGTCATGTGCCTTTCATGTGAGCGTTATTTGGTCTTTTTACCAATATTAATAAATAATAGCATATTAACTACATTATTCACTCTTTCTCATTCTCACTACACAAAAGCAACTAGCCATCGGCTGCCACCACACACCACCACCATCTCTGACTACCTCCAGCCACATCTGTAATCAACACCACCCGTTGAAACACCATTCATCTCCTACCAACACCACTACCACCACCTCTACCCTTCTTTCATCTCCGGCGAACACCTTTACCTCAATTCATCTCCGGCGAACACCATCACCTCCTCCACGTGTCTTTCATGTTCGACAAACACCACACCTCCATCCCTATGTCATCTCCAGAGAACATGATCACCACTTCCACCCTTCTTTCATCTCTAACGAACACCACCACCACATGTACCCTTCTTTCATCACTGACGAACACCACCATTCTACAAGTTTAAGTTTACATGTCCATAATCTCTAAAGCTGTCTAAGTATATGTATGTTGTTCAACTCCACGAGTTCTCCATAAGGTATGTTTTTGATTTCCACCTATGGCCATACTAGTACCATCATAGGCTTGTACTCAAATTAATGATTACAACACTATCCTATTATGTTTTAATACCAAAGCACATAATCAAATCACTTGTTTATGAATTTATTTTGTGAAAACATTTTGAGTGTCCCAACTTGTACTTGTTTCACCCCAAAATCAAACGGTTTAAAAGGGTGCTATGAGTCTTATCTCGTATGATAATGGTTATAGATTTCACAAGAAAGCTTGGATGTTCAAGAATCAAGGATGATGTTTTAAAATGATAACTTAGGGTCAAAAGTCAATACTAGAAATTAGGAAGTTTAGGGAATACTAAAAGGTGAAAGTTAGATTACAAAGGATTATTGCACCAATTATTTGAGAGAGAATGTTAAATAATAAGTAAATAAAGGAAAAAATGAGACGTAAGTGTAAGGATTCATATAAGGATGATTCAACCCAAAACATCCAAATAGTCTGTCCTGCATGGATGCACAAAGTACTGAAGTAGAATGCTTCGGAAGTTTCATACTCTACCTTAGAAAACATTCTAAGTATGAAATCTTCCAAAGCCAAAACCAATATCTTCCGAAGCCAAAACATAAAGTCTTCAGAAGCTTCAAGACAAAGTCTTCCGAAGCTAACACTTGAAGACAAATTTCTTCCAAAGACTTTTAAGTACATGCTATTATCTTATGTAATTTTACCATAAAGCGGGACCACCTTTCCGCTACAACTCTGTTTGACTCACCAACTTTCAAGTTGGTGAAAGGTCTATGCTTTTATAAAATGTACATTGAGGTCTTTAGTTGATTTCTTTCTACTTTATGTACTTCTATTCTTTTTGTAATATATTAGGATGTGAGCTATGACATGTCATAGTCATTAGTCAAAAGGCAATCTGCCTTTTGACTTTGCATTGATTTTGTTGTCTAGATCATGTATCCAGTTGGCCTTCATAGTATGGCCGGATGTAGGATGTAGTATAAAGCATCTCTGGTCCCTTTTATTTTCTTTAATGCTTTGTAAACACTTGTAAGGAACTAGAGAGAAATATACAACATTCTTGAAAATCAAACATTTATGTTATTGTTCTTGTTCTGTCTCTTAGTTACTTGTGTTACTTAGTATCATTGTAACTAGTTTCTAGTTCCCCATTTGATATGTTAAGTAATCTAACAAACTCTCCTTATCGTGTTGTTGTGTTGTAAGTGATCACCTTTAAACGGTACTGCAATTGGTATCAGAGCATTCCAGGCTCTTGATAATAAGATCTCACCATCTTAATATCCCTCACACATACAAAATATTTAACATCTCAAATGGAAAATCTCACTAAAGCTAATATGGAAACTGGAACCATGACAAAGTCCCTACTGATCACCCTGGAAGACTTTGACACTTGGTGCCAAAAAATAAAAGGCTTCATCAAGTTTCAAGACTCTAGGATGTGTGAATCTATTGTCTTAGGACCTTACATACAAAGCACCTCCTCAGCTGCCACTGGAGGTTGTATGATTCCAAAGGCGGTGGCTGACTACTCTGATGAGATATAAAGAGAGTATAGATTGATTAGAAAGCCATGATAGCCCTTCAGATTACTCTTTCAAACTATGTATACAGAGGTTTCAAGAAATGCAAAACAGCTAAGCAGCTGTGGGATGCATTGAAACTAATGTATGAGGGTTCTACTGAAGCCAAGGAGAACAAGAAGGATCTCCTAAGCAGCAGTTTGAAAACTTCGCCTTTAAAACAGGTGAAACATAACTCAACAATACTTCAGGTATGTTGAGATTGTGGACACTCTAGTGGATGTTGGAGTGTCCTTATTTTCTAGGCAATGGACGTATTATTGTGTTGTTATCAAGAGGAATAAGAACCTTAAGACTCTCACTTTGACTGAGTTGTATGGCATTCTCAGTGGATACCAGATGAAGATGAACATGCAAGGTTCATCTGGTAACTCCAGCAATCAAATGAGTTCAGCCCTGCACATGACTAAAAGGAATAGCATATAACCTCAACATCATCATATATGCTACCCTAACAACTCGCAAAAGGGTCCTTTCATCACCTTCCCAGAGACACCAAGAGAAAGCTACACTCAAGGAAGCCCATTCCAAGAGACAAGTTCTTCACTAGCCTTTATGTCTTTTAATGAAAGTTCAGGCAACTTTTTATTCACCCTTGAAGACTTGGACTGTATCCATATAGATGATCTGGAGTACATGGAAATAGTCTAGCAGAAGGCTCTTCTCACTCATAGATCCAAGAAGTTATACAAGAGGAGAGGTAGGAAGTTTCCAAGCAATACAACCAGTGGAAAGTTTAGGCTGGATAAAAGTAAAGTCAAGTGTTACAACTATAATCAGATGGGACACTTTGCTAGGGAGTGCAAGGCACCAAGGACAAATGGTGGCCAAGCACAAACCAAACTAAACTACACTAATAAAGCCACCTAGAATGAGAAGCCAAAGCATCAAGCTGCAGTTGTTGTTGAAGAAGAAGGCTTTGACTGGAGCTTTTAGGTGGAAGATGCATCTCCTAACCAAGCACTGATGGCTGACTATGATAAAGCAAAGGTATTGGAACATCTCTATACACCTGAATGTATTACTAAAGTTAATAGATACAGGTCCTACAACTTAGAGATGATATCTAATCTTGAATCCTTAAATATCTTAAAATCTTATTTTAAAGGGTTGAAAATAAGTATAAGTTAAAGATAGAGGACTTAGAGAAAACCATTTCAGTTCTTAAACATGAGCACACAAATTATAGGACTCATATCAAAGATCTCATAACCAAGTTGACTGAGTACCAGGCTGAGCTTGTGATCAGCAAAGCCAGGGCAGAAAAATGTGTTTTTGAAGAAGAGACCTTCAAGAACATTATATCCTTATCCTTGCATGTAAAAGTTTGCTATCAAAATAAGTAGAGACTGGGATTTAGTGAGATAACTCCTCTACACATAATCTTGTTTGTAAGATCTCCTAGGTGTGGAACTTGTGAAGATGAGCTTCCACTCATAGAACCTTTAACTAAAGAGGATAAAGAAGTGATAGTGGAGAATGCCTCGACAAGAGTGAAGAAGAGGATTCTAAGAAGGGACACTATCCTTCTGAGGAGAGTAATAATTCTATGATGACCAAGTCCATGAGAAAGAACTTGAACAGAAAGAGCAAGAGAAAAGAAAAGAAGGCTTAAGAGATCAAGGTCACTTTTGACTCTAAGCAAAAACAAGTCTTTACCTCTTCAAGGTTTGAAGTGATTAAGACTGCAACATCAATTGAATTCTGGTAATAAGAGTTATGGTTCATGTTCAAATCATCTCAGTATAAAAAAGAAGGATGATCACTTGTGTACCACTACTACACAACCTGAACCATCTAGCTACAAGTGCAGTTCTCACCCTAAAAGAACTGTCTCAGCATCTGCAAAGATGAAGGTGGAGAGGGAAAGTGATCAAAGTCAACCTTGTTCTCAAAAGAAGGCTCTTAGGAAGAAGAAAATGAATTGTGTTATGTGTGGGAGTACTTCTCATCTTGCTAAGGATTGTTTCTACAATCCAAGAAGTACTCTCCATATGACCAAGGAAGAGACTTCTAAGAGTTCCAAGAAGAAACTAGCTTCGGAAGGAAATTTTGTTTTCTTCGGAAGCTCCAAATGAAGAAGGCAAGTGGAAAATTGCCTTCGAAAGAAACTTTGGTCTCGGAAGAAAAGAATACTTCTGAAGCATTGAAGCCTGCTGTAGTGCTAGCAAGATCTTTCGAAGGTCCAGTTATCAAAATTTCCGAAGTCATCAAAACTTCTGAAGAGTTGAAGGTCAAGTCAAAACTTCCAAAGATGGTGTGGAAGACAAAGAAAGACCAAATGACTGAAAGTTCTCTATCAACAACAACAAAAGATTCTCAAATCACAACTATAGGATCTATTATTGTTTTATTACCTTCAACTTCTTTTGATGAGCCCAAGACCAATAAAGCTTGGGTTTCCAAATGTAACTAATCATCTCCTTTGTGTAGGAACAGCTCAAGACAAACAAGAATGTTTGGATCATTGATAGTGGTTGTTCTAGACACATGACATGCAATAGGTCATTAATCCAAAGCTTTGAAATTATTAATGGAGGGCAGTTGCTTTTAGAGGAGATGAAGGCAGTTACATATCCAGTTGGGGCAAAGTCACAAATGGTAAGCTCAACATTGAGAAGGTAAACATTTTCAAGGAGCTTGGATACAATCTTTTGAGTGTATCTTAATTTTGTGATCAGAGTCATAACATGCTCTTTACTGAGCATGAGTGCATTATCCTCAAGCCTGGGGTGGTCCTTATGAGCATATTTTTCTCAGAGCCCCTAGGAAGGGGAACATGTACAAGTTGGATTTGCTAGAAACATCTCACTCAGGAGAAGTTTCATGCTTTTTGTCTAAAGCAAACAGTGATGAGTCTTTCCTCTAGCATAAAAGAATATGCAATGTAAACTTTATGAACATGAACAAACATATTAATGATTTGGTAACTCGAATGCCAAAGAAAGAGTTTACAAGTGATGATCATTGTGTTGCTTGCCTGAAAGGGAAGCAACACAAGGTATCTCACAAGCCAAAGGAAAGAAACTCCATCACTACTCCCCTACACTTATACATATGGATCTCTTTGGCCCCACAAGTGTAATGAGTCTAGGAAGGACCTCATATTGTTTAGTGAACACAGATGACTTTACAAGATTCACTTGGGTCTTCTTCCTTAGAACTAAGGATGAGACTTTTGAGATTCTAAAGAATTTCATCTTAAATATTGAGAATCAATGTGATCATAAGGTCAAAACGATAAGATCTGATCAAGGAACTGAATTCAAGAACCAAATCCTTGATACATTTTGTGATGAAAAGGGTATTACAAGACAATATAGTGCTCCCGGGACTCCTCAGCAAAATGGTGTTGCCGAGAGGAGAAACATGACACTTATTGAAGTTGTAAGAACTATGTTGTCTGACACTTATTGAAGCTAGAAGAACTATGCAGAACAGAGTTTTAGTGGTTAAGACACATGGTAAGACTCCTTATGAACTTTGGCATTAGAGGAAACCTTTTATTGGTTTTCTCAGGTCATTTGGATGTCCTTGCACCATCTTGAATACCAAAGATCAAATTACCAAGTTTGTTGAGAAATCAGATGATGGAAATTTTATTGGATACTCTTCCCAAGCTAAATCTTATAGAGTATACAATCTTAGAACCAGGATTGATGAAGAGTCAGCCAATGTGACTTTCAATGAACACACACCCAGTGTAGCTGGTTTTGTTCCTAATTGGCTATTTGATCTTGATTTAGTTACAAACTGTTTTTTAACAAATCTTGTGAGAATGTTTCAGGGTCTACAGATATTTTACCAACAGGTGATCTTGATCCAATATTTGAGATGAGAAGACCTTCAAGCTATACAACTTTAGCTCTAGTTGTAACTGATCCTGCAAATGAAGTTTCTATGTGACATCCCTCACCACAAGGTCCGTCAATTAACGTGATTATCCGTTAACTTTTCTTGATCATTCATTCTCATCTTTATTAACTCCTTGTGTGGATATCCTACTTGATTTATTATCTTTGTGCTTATGTTTCTTTCGTGAAAGTGTGCTATGCTTAAAACTTTTACAAATTTCATCACTATTATCACTAAACATATCATTTTTATATAAAATTATTGTCATTAGTAAAATCATTTTTTTAAGTGCCAATTATCATTAAATACCTTTTTAAAATTAATATAACAAACACTTTTAAGGTCGTTTCAACCGAAACAAACTTTGGGAACTCGGGCTAAGTGTAGGGACTAAAATTGACATTTTGCAAACTTGGGTTGGGTATATATACCCCATTTCCCAGCCATTCTTCTTTATCTTCTTCACTTCTTCTTCATTCTTCTTCTTCACCTTACATCTTCTTCCTTGCACCAAAACGGCCCCGTTCGTCTTGTTTTTGTCGTCTAGACTTCATCTACACCTAGTCTACTCCATCCTTCCAGGTTGACGACTTTGGTTGTCCCTTTCTTGCTTGTTTTACTGCTGTCCATTCCTAGGGTTCGGGTGTTCGGGTTAACCCGAACACATGTGGTCGCGTGGGTGCATGTGATGTCTTTCTGCATGTGCTTCTTGTTTGTGTGTGTCTGTAGTGTGTTTCTGGAAGTCCTTGTGGTGTAAAACTCGTGCACGGAGCAGCCGGAGGCTGCTCTGCACTTCAGCAGTCACGAACCTGCAGTTTAGGCGACTGGGTCTGTCATGCGACTGAGCCATGCGACTGGGTGATTCGTGCGACTGAGTCTTGCGACTGTGTCATTCGGGCGACTGAGTTGTGCGACTGGGGATGTCATGCGATTGAGTTATGTGATTGAATGAATGTGTGCGATTGAGTCAATGTGGATGAATGTTGTGTGCGATTGAGTCAATGCGGATGAATGTTGTGTGCGATTGAGTCATGCGACCGAATGGATGTATGCGATTATGCGTGCATCGCACGACTGAAGGCCAATCGTATGAATGAAGGTTCAGTCGTACGAATGAAGCTGATTTGTACGAATAAAGGTTGATTTGTGCGTATGGAGGTTAAGTCGTGCAATTGGGTGCTGTGTGGTACGACTGAAAGCCAGTCGTGCGAATGAAGGTTCAATCGTACGAATGAAGCTGATTCGTACGATGGGGGTGGATTCGTACGATTGGGGGTTGATTCGTAAGAATAGAGTGTTGAGTCGAGCGTCTGGTCCTATCGTGTGATTGATGATGCTATGTGTGTGGATTTTCTTCTTGAATTTCGTGTGATGATAAGGTAACATCAACACAAATGTCATTGCTCGATCACAAAGATTAAAGTCAACGCTATCAAGGCCACAAATACTATTCCAAATCAAATCAACCTAATGTTTTACAATTATCAACAACCGAGTTGTGATTACTAATATTTAGCAAATACTTTTCCTATAACAGTGAATCTTTTACACAATATCACTGGCAATGGCAACGGTTTCTAGTACTTGGATCTACATAAGACTAATACGTGTGTCAGCTTATGTGTGTTACGTGTAACCGAACCGATACAACCCGAACCGACTGAATGTTACTGTTTAATTTAAACATATCATTAATGCTTAACAATAACTATCAATAGGTGTTTGACCGTTCTTTGCATACTGCACTTGGGAACCTTGATCATTCATACTTATCACTTAACAAGTGAGTTTCGTGGCCCCTTTTTATGCTTCTACAACTTTTCAATCATTTACAAACTTGGGGGAAAAGTATGCTCACCCGTTTTCTATGTTGTACAACTTACATACAATTTACATACTTGGAATCAACGTGCTACTGTTTTGTGAATACTTATCTGATACATGCTTGAGTCTATTGTGTGGTTCTTTCTTACAACCATTTAATTCCAGTGTGGAACCGACGGATAGGTATTGGTAGTACTACTGGGTTAACACCCCCACCCTTGTTGGTTGGTATACTAGTTAGTACCAACCCTAGCCAGGAACGGGCCTTGGGTGAATATATTTTGACAAAATTCTTTGTGTACATCGTTAGGTTTGGTTGTAAAGCTCATGTCATGTGATTTTGCTTACTTATAACTGTATTCACGGTATTCCACAACAACTTTTATACAGCATCAATTACTTATTTTACATTTAAACCTGCAAGCTCACCAACAATTTTGTTGACCATTTTAAGCATATCTTTTCAGGTGATCATGCTAACTGAAGATCTAGGTGTGCTGCCTTAGTGGGAACCCTAGGATGAATTTTGTGGCTAAACCTTGGCCTTTGGAAAACATTGTTGTAGTTTGCTTTAAACAACATTATACTTTTGTAAGTTGTTCCCGGGTTGTGGGAATTGCATACAATGTATCATCTTTGTTTATGTGAATCATTAACATGTTTATGCTTATGGCTATGTTGTCGTGAACATTGACTAAACACGACACAAGTCCCATTGTTGTCGGGTGTCATCATGACACGCTTGTCATCATTTATTATATTGCATCTCTATCGCTTACCAAGTGTTATGACGATCTCGTCTCGTTACATCACCGTGTTTCCGCTCTTAGCAGGGGTGTGACAATTCATCAGCATAACAATGACCAATTCAGCTAATACATCTGAGATGCTTTCAAATTTCAGCTTAGAGGCTCAACAACCAGATAAAAAAGTTTCAAATGTAGAAGACCATGGTGGTGGTGAAAGTGATCAAGAATTTTTTGATGCTGACAATCACTCCATTAAAGACAACATCAATGATGTCACATACTCATTGGATCAAGTCTCACATGATAAGTGTGTTAATGAGGTAGGAGAAACATCAATGCTAGATCTAAATTTCTCTAATTTAGATCTTTCTCAGCAACTTGTTATGATCCCTTAGCTAAGGATCCACAAGTCTCATCCCACCTCAAATATCATTGGAGATGTTGACTCAGGGGTAAGAACAAGAGGACAAACCCATGATGTAAATGTTTGTCTTCACTCTTGTTTCTTATCTCAAATAGAGCCTAAGAAGATTGATGAGGCTCTGAAAGATGGAAGTTGGGTTGAAGCTATGCAAGAGAGTTGCTTCAATTCAAAAGGCAAAAGGTTTGGAACCTATGTCCTCTTCTCATAAGAAGACTACTATAGGAACCAAATGGGGTTTTAGGAACGAGAAGGATAATAGAGGACTTGTCATTAAAAACAAGGTAAGACTAGTTGTTCAAGGGTACACACAAGAAGAAAGAATTGACTACATAGATGTCTTTGCTCTTGTATCAAGCCTGAAAGATTTTAGGATATTCTTAGCTTTTACTACATCCAAGAATTTCAAGGTCTACTTACTTGATGTCAAGTGTGCTTTTCTATATGGGGTGATTGATGAAGAGGTGCATGTCAAACAACCACCTGGTTTTACATATCCTGATCATCCTAATTATGTTTGCAAGCTTGATAAAGCTCTTTATGGGTTGATCAAGCACCAAGGAAGTGGTATGAGACTCTATCTTAGTATCTCTACAAGCATGGATACATAAGAGGTACTATAGATGGAACTCTCTTCATCAAAGGAACAAGAAACGATTTGATGCTAGTTCAAGTGTATGTAGATGACATCATCTTTGGTTCAACTAATCCAAAGCTCTACAAGGTCTTTGAGAAGCTGATGAGTGACAGATTTGAAATGAGTGCCATGGGGGAACTCAATTTCTTTCTAGTAATTCAAGTGAAGCAAGTTGAAGATGACATCTTCATAAGTTAGTCAAAGTATGTTCAAGACATACTTAAAAGATTCAATATGACTGATTGAAAGGTTGTTAAGACTCCCATAGCAAAAAACCACTCCCTTGGGCCTGACCTTGAGGGGGAGTGTGTGGATGAACATCTCTACAGAGCTATGATTGGGTCTCTTATGTACCATACAGCTAGCATGCCTGATATCATGTTTGCCACATGTGTTTGTGCAAGATATCAAGCAAACCCCAAGATGTCACATCTTATCACTATCAAGAGAATTCTAAGATATCTCAAAGGTGCCTCAACACTTGTCCTTTGGTATCCTAAGAATTCTAACTTTAATCTGTATGTATATACAAATAGTAATTATGGTGGCTTTAACATGACTGCAAAGTCTACATCAAGGGAATGTCAGTTTCTTGGTCGAAGGGTGATGTGCTCCAAATTATAAATAAAAATCCTATCAAAAGCACATCAATTATTCCTTAATATCTTGCTTAAAATGATGAAAATGTACTTAAAAGTCTTAAATTGTGTTTTCAGGTGTTTAAAAGGGTAAGTTGGACAAAAGAAGCATATTTAGCAAGAAATTGAAGTAATCTGAGCTTTGGAGTCCAAGCATGGGGTCGTGCCTCTTTAAGCACGCCCCCATGCTTTGCCAAAAACACACTCCCGTGCTAAATTAACACACCCCCGTGTTTGGACATCTGACAAGACAAAAAGTACTGATCCCTAAAAGTAGACACAGGGTCGTGCCTTTTAGGCACGGGGTCGTGCCCCACCTCCAACACGGGGCTGTGCCCCATTTAGCATGGGGTCGTGCCCGACACAACTGCATGTACGAGTCGACCAACTTTCGTAAGCATTGTACTAGCACGGGGACGTGCCTGTTAGGCACGGGGCCGTGCTTAAACACTCCGGAAAGCCTATTAATAGAAGCCTAAGTTCACCATTTTTGGTAAGCTATGGTGGGAGAGTTACTTTGCAGAACTCTCTCGGGAATCAAGACTTCAAGATCATTTGGAGGCTCGTGAGGTGCATACAACACTTGGAAGAAGCTCGGAATCGTCTAAACGCCATCCATTGTGGATTATCGGTTTGATTGTTCCATTTCACTGATGATTACATATCTATCTTCTTCGTTATATGTTGTTATGTTCAAGCTCATTGTGAGCTAAACTCTTTTTATCATCCTAATCGGATGAAACTTATGTAATTTGTGAGGAACTAATGGTGTGATAAATATTATGTTAATGTTATGGTGGTCTTGGGAAAACTATTGATGGGTAGCATGTACATTTGAACGGGAAGTTATAAATTTATGGTTTGTGATTGTGATCGTCATACAAAGTTGAAAAACCGTATGATTAACTTTCATTCACGAAACGGTCTTCATTATAAATCCATGGCTAATGAACTTGAAATGGTTATTAGAAATCATATCACTTTAACTTTCTAATCATTTACGGGTTCCCTTTTATTTGTTCGGAAACTTCAGTAATTGTGATGGTTTTCTAAAATTAATGGTATGTTAGGAAGGAACCTGATCAACTCTCTTTTTGACTTTAATTTATGTTTTTAGAAATCGTATGTCAAATAGGTCACAAAAGATTTACCTACATTACTAGGGCTTTGATCTAAGCAGTAAAACTCAGCCTGACAGGATCAAGTCACTACGACAGCAGCATAGACGAGAAATCGCGCCAGCTCATCTTTATAAACATTAACATAATTACATTAATCCATATGTTTAAATGACACCACCAATTCATCACGATTACATAAGTGGAATCTAATTAGGATGATAAATTTTATTCCCTGGTTTTAATCCAAACGCTTCAAATCTTAGTTTACTTTCTTTCTATTTTTAAATGCTAAAAATCTTTCTAATACAAATTATCATTTTCTTTAACAAAAACCAAATCTGATAGTCAAACATCAAGTTTGTTGAGTAGGCTAGGTGTGTCCACGGATTGATACTCGGTTCTTACCAACACTATATTACCACACGACAGGTACACTGCCTTTTGTGTGTGTGGTTTAGTATTAGTAATAACCAATTAAAACTGAATCTGTGAAATAAATCTTTATCAAAATATATATATACTATCCGCACCCATCAAGTTTTTGGCGCCGTTGCCGGGGACACACGGCAGTTTGAAAGACAAACTAAATTTTTGACTATCTTGTATATAACTCGTTAATATATTTTTGTTTAAACTTCATTTTTATTATTAGGTAGTTTGCCCTAGTTAGTTTAGTTACTTTTGCCTGATTCATTTTAAGCCTTAGTTAGTTTATGCTTCTTTAAGTTAGTGTATGTCTGACTTGTCTAGTTCTGAACTTGTTCCGCCTCTTCTAGAACCCGAACGACTTTTCCGTTAAAGATTGCGCAAAAGATCACAACAAACTGCACCAGTCATTGAAAAAGACATTTTGGAAGATACACCATCCGAAGAAGACATGGCTAACCAAGATGAGGAAATGAAGATGACACACTATGCCACACCGTTAATAGATGGTTATGAGTCTAGTGTTGTCCAACCAGCAATAACGGCCAACAATTTTGAGATTAAGTCTAGTATTATCCAACTCGTAGAAAACTCTGTTCAGTTCCATGGGTTACAAGACAAAAATCCTAATGCTCACATATCATGATTCCTTCGTATATGTGCTACCTTCAAAATCAATAACTGTTCAGACGACGCCATTCGACTAAGACTTTTTCCATTTTCACTTCGAGGCCGAGCCATCGATTGGCTTGATTCACTTCCACCTGGTTCCATCACCACATGGGCGGAAGTGGCTAAACAATTCCTTTTGAAATACTTTCCACCCGATCGCACTGCCAAACAAAGAAGCAGCATCACAAGTTTTCGCCAGGATGACGATGAATCATTACACGTAGCATGGGAGAGATATAAAAGTCTCCTTCGGAGATGCCCATATCACGGACTTGATCTGTGGCTGCAGTGTCAAACCTTTTACGATGCAATCAGCGGAGCCCACAAGCAAGCGATAGACCAAAGTGCGGGAGGAGATTTTGGAAGTGTCACGCCAACAGAAGCATACCAAGCCTTAGAAAGAGTATCTAAGAAGAGCTTTGCTTACAATCCCTTAAGAACCAAACCTAGTTCTAAAGGTATTCATCAAGTAGACTCTGAAACCCTAATTGCAGCCCAATTAGAAGCTCTAACTGAAAAATTCGAACAATTGCAAAGCGAGCTAAGGAAAACTCCAACACGATGCAACATATGTGGAAATTCACACAAGACCAACGAATGCCCACAAGGCATTATGATGGTTGAAGATGTTGACTACGTAGGAGGCCCAAACAACTCATACAACAACAACTCAAATTGGAGAAGCAACTCGAATTACAGAGATGCTGGTAATAACCAACAATCGTCTGGATTCAACCGAAGGCCACCTTACCAACAACAGAAACCACCATACCAAGGTCCAAGTAGTAGTAACCAAGACCATGGAGCATCATCAATGGAAGACTTATTGTAGTAGTTGTTGTTAACCACACAAGCCACAGATGAGTACATCCGGAAATCTGATCAAAGAAATGAGGAGATGTTCCAACGAAACGAAGCTGGCATCAAAAGCAACAAAGCATCATTGCAAACCATAGAGCACCAAGTAGGTCAAATAGCATAATAGCTATCTGAAAGACCTCAAGGAGCTTTGCCTAGCAACACTGTAACAAACCCTAATGCTCAAGTCAAAGCCATCACCACCAGGAGTGGCAAAACCACTCAAGGTGATGCACCTGCATTACAACCCATCCTTGAAGAGGTAGAAACTGAAACTCCAAGTAATGCGAGTGATAAGCAAAAGCAACCTGTTGTTATTGAAGAACCAGCCAAGAAATACGTTCCACCACCACCTTATGTTCCACCACCTCCATATCCAGGATGTTTGAGACAACAAAGAATGGAGGCACAATATGGTAAATTCCTTGGGTTGTTCAAACAACTCCACACCAATCTGCCCTTGGTGGAGGCCTTAGCACAAATGCCAAACTACGCTAAGTTTCTAAAAGGTGTCTTGTCAAACAAAAAGAAACTGGAAGAGTTATCACACATAGTTTTGAATAAGGAATGCTCTGCAGTTCTTCAAAACAAACTACCTCAAAAGATGACTAATCCAGGAAGTTTCACCATACCTTGCCTAATAAGAAATATTTCTGTCAGTAACGCGTTAGCTGATTTAGGTGCAAGCATTAACCTTATGCCTTATGCGGTTTTCGAAAAATTAAACCTAGGTGAACCTAGACCTACCCGTATGAGCATCCAGTTAGCTGACCGTTCTGTCAAATATCCGAGGGGAAACATTGAAAATCTCGACAAATTCGTATTTCCCATTGATTTTGTGATCCTTGACATGGATGAAGACAAAAAGTTCCCTATTATCCTAGGTCGACCTTTCTTAGCGACTGCTCGAGCTCTCATTGATGTTTGTACAGGCAAACTCACGCTTAGAGTAGACAAGGAGGAAGTAACTTTGGATATAGGCCAATCCATGAAACACCCTCAACATCATGATGACTCACTCTATTACGTTGATGCTTGCGGTTCGATCATAAGTTGTCATTTGGAGAAAACTCTTCAAAATGAAGCTTGCAACACTCAAATAATAAAAGTCCAAATCACCGAACCCCTTTGTGAGAACCAAATCATTCAAGAACTTGAAGTTGATGAAACAACACTTCATCAAGAAGCATTTGAGATCATTAAGCAAAACCTAGAACCAAAAGCCAAACCTTTTATAGAAGACCCTCCAGTTTTAGAGCTCAAAGAACTTTCGTCTCATCTCGAATACGCTTTTCTTGAAAACACAACTCAACTTCCTGTCATAATCTCATCCGCCTTATCAATTGATGAGAAGAACAAGTTGTTCAATGTACTCAAGGCACACAAACAAGCAATTGCATGGAAACTCATGGACATCAAAGGAATCAATCCATCCTTTTGCACTCATAAAATATTGTTGGAGGAGAACTTCAAATCTGTCATTCAACCTCAAAGACATTTAAACCCGAGCATGCAAGAGGTGGTGAAGAAAGAAGTAATCAAACTGCTAGATGCCGGTTTGATTTACCCTATTTCTGACTCACCTTGGGTCAGTCCCGTCCAACTTGTTCCAAAGAAAGGAGGAATGACTGCTGTAACTAACGAGAAGAATGAGCTTATTCCCACTCGTACGGTTACCAGATGGAGAATTTGCATAGACTATCGCAAACTCAATGACGCCACAAGGAAAGACCACTTCCCTCTTCCTTTTATTGACCAAATGCTTGAGCAATTATCTGGAAAAATGTTCTATTATAACCTGGATGGTTTCTCAGGTTATTTTCAAATCCCTATTGCTCCCGAAGATCAAGAGAAGACGACATTCACCTGTCCATATGGCACATTTGCTTATCAGCGAATGCGCTTTGGATTATGTAATGCTCCTGCTACATTTCAAAGATGCATGGTAGCAATTTTTATGACATGATTGAACACTCAATGGAAGTTTTCATGGATGATTTCTCCATCTTTGGAAACTCATTTGAGCAATGTCTTGGAAATCTAGAAAAGTGCTGGTTAGATGTGAAGATTCTAACCTTGTTCTAAACTGGGAAAAGTGCCACTTCATGGTTACGGAAGGAATAGTGTTAGGACACAAAATCTCTCGAGCAGGGCTTGAAGTCGATCAAGCCAAAGTCGACACTATTTCTAAACTTTCACATCCCACAACCGTGAAAGATATCAGAAGTTTCCTTGGTCATGCAGGATTCTACCGTCGTTTTATCAAAGATTTCTCAAAAATCGCTCGACCAATGACTCAACTTCTCGAGAAAGATGCTCAATTCGTATTTTCTGACGAATGCATTAATGCATTCAAATTGCTTAAAGAGAGGCTGGTAACCGCTCCAATCATGGTTTCCCCAGATTGAACACTACCATTTGAACTCATGTGCGATGCAAGCGATTTCATGAGAGGAGCCGTATTAGGACAAATGAAAGACAAGCAATTCCACGCAATTCATTATGCGAGCAAAACCCTAAACGACTGTTGGACCAAAAGAACCAATGAGCCAAGATCAGAAAACCTCTAAGTCCCACATAGTATCACAACAACTGCTGAAAGCCTCATCAGCAGTTTGACAAGTGCTGAAGACTTCAACAGCTGAAGATCAAGTGCTGAAGACTGCATCAACTGAAGAACTAAAGTGCTGAAGTACAACAGCTGAAGAACGCAAGTGTTGAAGCTGAAACACCAAAGTACTGAAGTACAACAGCTGAAGAGTTTACAAGTGCTGAAGATCAACAACTGATGTACAAAGTCTGAAGACAAAGACTGAAGACATCAGCTGATGACATCTACTGAAGTCATCAGCTGATGAAACACCTGAAGGTCAAAGTCTAAAGATCAAGTACTGAAGCCTCAGTAGTTTGTCACAACTGCTGAAGAATACTTCTTCAGTAGTTGTGATATCAGTAGTTTTATATTTCTAGTTTCAGTAGTTTTATGTTTCAGTAGTTTTGTAAAACGACTGAAGAGCTTGTTCTTCAGTCGTTGTAGTTTCAGTAGTTTCTAATCAGTAGTTTTATATTCTGCACTTAACACTCTGATATGTTCTCAGTAGTTGTGAACATTTCAGTAGTTTGTTAAGATTTAGTTATTTTTGTAATAGATCTGCCAGTTGTCACTTTCCGTGATAACAGCAGTGATTGTTGCACTCTATATAAGGAGTGACAACCTATTGTAATATGCGAATGATTTGAATGATTTGATTAGAAATATTCTATATCTATAAACATTCCTTGAATCAGAATATATATTCTCTCACTATAACCGTATGTGCTCTTAATGCATACAAGTATCGATTACTTGCTACAATTTGTCTAATTCCTGTTCTTATTCCGCTGCTTTGAACTCTAATACATCAAACTTGTGATCGCTGATCCTGTCAAATGGTATCAGAGCAGGTTAATCATTGATCGATCTAATAATTGATCATTGAAACTGCTATTCAAGATCTAAGTTTGATTGAATTAGCTTTTGTTTTTGCAAGAAACGGTTATAGAGATTGAATTTTCTGTATTTCTGGTCATCCATCCTGAGATCTTTTCTCGGTTTTCATTGAGTTTGTTGTGGTCTGTGTAAAACTTTTAAAAGCTTGAATTAAATGTTTTTGAACTGAAAATGACTACTCCCTCCAATGATCCTCACAATACTTGTTCCTCAACCAAGCCACCAATGCTGGTTAGGAATGAGTATAACATATGGCAACGACGAATGCTCCATCACCTGTCTGTTAACAGCGCAGGTTGTTGGACATCAGTGGTTCATGGTCCACACAAGCCTATGGTGAATAACCCGGAAACCAATCAAATGGTTCCGAAGAGGAGGGAGCAATACTCAGATGAGGATAAGAAGTTGCTTGAAATTGATGCAAAAGCCCATGGAATTCTGGCCATGGCACTGCCCAATGAAATCTATTCTGGGCTAATGCATCATGAAACTGCCCATGACCTCTGGAATGCCTTGAAAGAACAATTTGGAGGAACAGATGAGGTTTTGGCAAATAATAGAGAAATCCTTGCCCAACAATATGAGACATTCTCTCATAGAAAGGGTGAGACACTGACTCAACAATTGAGCGGTTCTCTTGTTTGATCTCTGAATTAAAAATGGTCAAACTTGAGTACACAAACATTCAGATGAATAACAGATTTCTCAGATCACTGCCTGAGATGGGACACATATACTATTGTCCTACGCTCCAGTGCAAGTTTGGACAAACTATCTCTCACCCAACTCCATGGGAAACTGCTCACGTTTGAGAGAGAGATAGAACAGAAGAGAAAGCTGTCTTCATCTGGAAAGCTCACTGAAGACTTTGTACCAGGCAACACTGCCTTGGTGGGTCATGAGTCAGAATGTGCTTCATCTGAATGCCAGTATGGTGAGCATATTAATTTCTCTTCAAACACTTCTGATTCTGCATTTGTGAGTGTTGATGGTCAGTTTACTGGGTGGAATAATGACAATTTATGCTTCATTATGGATGATCTCAAGGGGATTGCTGATGATGACTTAGAAGAGATGGATATTTTGAGCCAAATGGCCTTGATAAATATCAGATCTCAGAAGTTCTACAAAAGAACTGGAAGAAAATTCCCAGGACTCTCTGGCAAAACCAAAGTTGGTTTTGACAAGAACAAGTTGAGGTGTCACAAATGCCAAAGGCTTGGACACTTTGCAAGAGAGTGTAGATCAACTGGATCTAACTCCACTGCACCTTTTGTGACTTTTCCTGGCAATAGTCAACAACACAGAGGGCAACATCCTGTCACTTCTAGTCATCATCCTCAACAACAATCTCCTGCATATTTTGTTCCTCAGGGTCAAATGCCATATCCTTACCCTTGTTATTACATGCCACAGTCAAATCAAGTTCAAGTTCCTATGGCACCACAACCCATGCACTACCAGAACCTCAGCCATCCCAATCTCATCAACAAACTCAACCTCAACAACACAGCTTCTTCACCCAGGAGTTGTTGACTGGAGCAGTTTACCAGATGACATGTCTGGTCATGAACAACTGTTCTCAGGTGCTGGTCAACATGGTGGTGACAGTCCTTTTGGGAATCTAGATCTTATGGCTTTGGAGTCTGCTGATACTTCATTTTCTAATGCCTCTACACCTCAGGTATCACAGGTATCCTCTGAGGCAAAAGCCAAATTATGTTCTGAACCATGCATAGCAGCATTTGCTTCCATTAGAGAAGCAAATGTAGCTTTAATTAATAAGAACATTGAGCTAGAACAAATAATTTCCAAAAACAAAGCTGAGTTTGAGTCTGTGCTTAAAGATAAAAATGATGAGATTTATAAACTGAAATGCCAAATAATTGATGATAAGGCTAGAGAAGAGGTACTTCTAGAGAAGTACAAAGATCTCAAAGAAACCCTTGCAGTTACCCAGGTAGAGTGTGATAGATGGGTACAATCATGCAAAGGTTTTGAAATGCTTCTTAGTAAGCAATCTGCTTCCAATGTGAAGTTTGGCATTGGTTACAATCACACTGCTCCACCTACAGATTTTACTCCAAGAGCAGAAGTAGAATCTGATGGTGAGAGTGATAACCAATCCATCACATCATGTGATCTACTCTCTGATACAGCACAATCAGAAGTAGCAGTCAGCATCAAGCCCTCTTTAAACCTATCAGCTGATGTTGATGGTTCAAATGCTGACACTCACATGATCAATAAGTTGATCAACTCAGGAGTTAATTCTGAAGGTCCTGAAAGGACTAGAGAGCAGGATTTAACACCTGAAGTTCAAACTTCAACTGCTGTCAGTACTGATGAGAAGAAAACTGCCAGTAGAAATAGTTTGAAGACTACTAAAGAAGTAGTCAAGAAAGCAAACAATGCTTCCAAAGCATTGAAGAACAAGTCTTCAGTTGCTTCACCCTCTTTAGTTGATGATCAACCTAAGATGAAGAAGAAACCATGTGAAGTATGTGGTTTGTTCAATCATCTTACAGATGATTGTTGGTACAAAAGAGGTTCCAAACTCAAACAAAAAGAAGAAATTAAATAGAAAATGGTAAAAATGAAAACTGAGTTTGAGACCACATTTGTATCAGCAACATCAAATCCTGTAACCCTTAAGTCCTCAAAGAAATCCAAAAAGGAAGGGGTTAAACAGGTGACAGCTGAGAGTGCTCAAAAGAAGAAGGTGCAACATAGGAACTTATCAAACTCCACTGGCAATGTGTCTGATGAGCTGAAAGCTTTATCACAAAATTAGACACAGCTGGTCATGATGGTTCAACATCTGTTGGGTAGAGTTAACCAACTAGATGCTCATATGTTGAAACCACAGAAAAGGAGGTCCAAGCCAAAGATTCCTCTTCTTCACCATCTTCTTCCTCTCAGGCTGTTGTTCCAAATAAACCTGTTAGTTTACCATCTCCTGATGAGACCAGGCCCAAAACCAAAAAGGTTTGGGTCTCCAAAACTAACTGATTGTTTATTATTGCAGGGTTCTTCACATGCCAAAGTAGCATCTGGTATGTAGACAGTGGGGATCTATGCACATGACTGGGAACAGCTCTCTTCTTCATGACTACTCTCAAGGAAAGAAGGGATTTGTTTCTTTTGCAATGATGCTAGGGGTTACATCATTGGTAAGGGCTTTGTCTCCAATGGAGAAATCAATTTGATGATGTTAATCATGTGGAAAATCTCAAGTACAATCTCTTGAGTGTCAGTCAAATGTATGATAAAGGCCATGTTGCTCTTTTCACCAGTCAAAATTGTAGGATTCTGTCATCCAAAGTTTTGCACTTGATTGACAAGGTGTTGGATGATCACACTCTCCTGAGAGCCAACAGGACAGGAAGAGTGTATGCCTTAGATCTTTCCAAGAAAATAGATCTCAAAGGCAATCCTTGCCTATTTCCAAGCCTCTTCTCAAGAATCTAAACTGTGGCACAGAAGGCTTGGTCATGTTAATCTCAAAAACATGAATCAGCTTACCCACAATAGTTTAGTCAGAGGCTTACCAATAAAGGAGTTCCACTGTGATGAAACCTGCACTGCTTGTTTAAAAGAAAACAGCACAAGTCTCATTCCCTCCTATTGAAGTGCCTAAGTCCACTGCCTGCTTGCAATTACTGCATATGGATCTATTTGGTCCTGTGAGAGTAATGAGCATGGCAAAGAAGAAATACTGTCTGGTAATTGTGTGCTTACTCCAGATTTGTATGGACTTTCTGTAAGGATTCCTGAAGTCTGATGCAACCCAAAACTGCCTAAGTGTTTCAGCAACATGCACTAAGTACTGAAGTGAAGAATGCTTCGGAAGAATTACATAAAGCATTAGAAAATACTCTAAGTGTAATATCTTCCGAAGCCAAGACCAATATCTTCCGAAGCCTAACATGAAGTCTTCCGAAGCTTGAAGAGACAAAGTCTTCCGAAGCTTCAACCTATGAAGACAGATTTCTTCCGAAGACTTTTAGTACACATGCTTTATCTGATGTACGTTCCATAAAAGCACCTTTCCGCTGCGTCTCTGATAAGTCACCAACTTACAAGAGTTGGTGAAAAGGTCCATGCTTTTGGTAACTGTACATTGAGGTCTTGAGTCTGAAAACTTTCCACTTTATGTACTTTATCCTTTTTGTAATGTATAAGGATGTGAGCTATGGCATGTCATAGTCACAAGGTCAAAAGGCAGATATGCCTTTGATCCTACAATTGATTTTGTTAGTGTCTAGTCAATTGTATCCAGCTGGCTTTCATAGTATAGCCGGCTGTAGGTTGAGTATAAGTATTCCAAGTTCTTGTATCCTTCCATATGCTTTTGTAACACTTGTAAAGAACTTGAGAAAGCAATATACTGCTCCCTTGAAAACTATACTCTCTTGTTCTGTCTCTTGCTTTACTTGTGTTCTCTGCATCACCTCCGGTTGCCTAGTTCACTGTTTGATTAAGATTTAGTTAATCTCCTCATTGTGTTTTGTGTTGTAATTGTGTTCAACGCCCTTGAACGATCCTGCAGAGCCTATCAAGCCTCATTGGTTAATTCAAGTACACTTAGCTAATGTATAATCTTGTAAACTTGTAAATTATCAAGGTTTGATTGTTACATTTTTCACACATCCTAGTTACTTTGCTCACTAACTTATGACATGAATTGCAATCTTTTGTATATGTACGTATGTATGTATGAAAACTATGAAAATCACACCAAATATATGTTGACATTTATTTTTAACATGTTTCAGGAAAAGCTAAGTTGATGCTATCTTTGAAGTTTATTCACATCTAGGATTGGACCTAGTTTAATAAACAATTGTCTTGGATTATTTACATATATGTTATGTTTTTTCATATTTAATACTTACATTGTAATTTTCATTTGAAATTATGATTATAATAACGGATTTAATGATAGCGTTATGTGGTTGTGAACAATCTTAACCCTCACATCTCGATGATTTCGCCGTCAAGGTTAGGGTGTGACAGGTAAGTCACTAAGGTAACTGAAGTGGTTAAGGATTGACTGCTTGAGTTAGAAGATTGTAAGATCCTTGCTAGGTTGCATGTTATGGCCTTAGGAGGCTTGATGTGGTGTTAGGCATGGATTGTTAGCTAGCTATGAAGCCAATATGGTATGTAGCAAGAAGATAATTCGTCTAAAGCGCTCGATGGTAGATCTGTTTGGTTCGTGGGGATAAAGGTGTGCTGTGTACTGAAGGTCGTGTCGAGATCACAGTTAAAAAGTACTGAGGACGTGGGGTGTAGCGCTTACTTGGCCATGTAAATGATGTGGTGCGTCAAAGCCACAATTATCAGACGTGTCGGTAGTGCATGTGTTCCGACGTCTTTCTGAAGAACTGACTGGTGTGCCACCTGACCGCGAAATTGAATTCCAGATTGATTTGCTACCGGGAGCACAACTGTCGCTAAAGCACCCATATCGATTAGCTCCTTCGGATATGATAGAACTGAGGGACCAGTTGCAAGATTAATAGATAAGGGCTCATCCAACGTAGTATCTCTCTTGGGGTGCTCCGGTTTATTTGTTAAGAAGAAAGACGGTAGCATGCGGATGTGCATTGACTATCGCGAGCTCATAAGCTGACCGTTAAGAATCAGTATCCGCTACCAAGGATCGATGACCTGTTCGATCAACTTCAGGGTGCCAGCTGGTTTTCAAGGATAGACCTACGGCCTGGTTACCACAACTAAAGATGAAAGAACAAGACATTCCTAAGACAGCGTTTCGTACGCGTTATGGACACTACGAATTTTCGTCATGTACTTTGGCTTACCAACGCGCCAGCTCGCTTTTATGGACATTATAAATCGGGTATGTGGCCGATGTTGGATAAATCGTTAATACGTTCATCGATGACATCTTGATTTATTCAAAAAGTGAAGAACAACATGCCGATCATATTCGAGAACTATTGGAGACGCTCAGAAGCGAGAAGTTATATGCTAAGTTCTCTAAATGTGCATTTTGGCTTCGAGAAGTTTAATTTCTGGGTCATGTGGTTAATCCCGAGGGGATAGGGTGGACCCTGCGAAGGTTGAAGCGGTGATGCAATGGAACCTCCAAAGACACCATCTGAGATTCGTAGTTTCTTAGGCCTAGCAGGTTACTATAGGAGGTTTATCTAGGAGTTCTCCAAGATAGCTTGTCCTTTGACTAAGCTAACATGGAAGGACATGAAGTATAAATGGGGTACTGATTAGGAGAACACCTTACTAGAATTGAAGATGAGATTAACTCAAGCCCCTGGCATGATGTTACCTAAAAGGAATGTGGATCTAGTAGTCTACTCAGAGACATCGTATGCAGGATTGGGTTGCATGTTGATACAATGAGAGAAGGTGATAGCCTATGCATCTAAAAAATTAATGGTCGATGAAGCCAATTATCCCACCCATGATTTGGAGTTGGCTGCAGTGGTGTTTGCAATGAAGATTTGCAGGAACTACCTATATGGGGTAAAGTGCACCATCTTCACTAATCATAAACGTCTGAAGTATTTCTTCAACAAAAAGAACATAACATGAGCTAGAGGAGGTGGCTTGAACTGATCAACGATTATGACTGTCAAATTCTTTATCATCCAGGCAAAGCCAATTTGGTTGCTGACACCCTTAGCCGGAAGGGACGACCCGAACCAATTCGGGTGAGGGATTACTAGATAATCATGACACCTGATGTTATGAAACAAGTGAGGGAGTTTCAAGATGAGGCATTGAGAGATGATAGAGTCAACTCTGAAAGGATGAAATGACAGGTTTCAGATTTGGGTGAAAACACCCAGGTATTAGAACCTGATCTAGGAAATGTGGATCCCTCTCTATAGGGATCTGAGGGGAAAATCATGGATGAGTCTCACAAAACTTGATATTCCATTCATCCGGTTCCACAAAAATGTATGAGGGCTAGAAGAAAGAATACTTGGGGCTGGGAATGAAGCGTTGCGTGGCTAAGTACGTGAGCAAGTGCCTGACTTGTTTCCATGTGAAGGCAGAGCACCAAAAGCCATATGCGAAGATCCAGCCTTTGGATATTCTTGAATGGAAATGGGACACATCACAATGGAATTCATCAACAAAGCTACTCGCACGGTAAGAGGAAGTGATGCGATATGGGTGATTGTTGACCGTTTAACAAAGAGGCCCATTTCCTACCAATTCGTGAGACGTTTTCCTCTAAGAGGTTTGCAGACATATTTATCAAGGAGATCATGGATCATCACGGTGGTGACAGTGTCTATCGTTTCAGATAGGGGACATGTGGTTTATGTCCAAGTTGGAAGAGGTTCATGACTCAAGGGGGACTAGATGCATATTAGTATGACTTACCACCCCCAGATGGATGGGGCAATCGGAAAGAATGATTCATACTTTAGAAGACAGCTACGAGCGTGGTGTAATCGAATTGGAGGGAAGTTGGGATGAGCACTTACTGTTGGCAGAATTCTCATATAATAATAGTTACCATGCCAGCATTGGTATGCCACCTTATGAGATATTGTACGGTAGGATGTGTAGGACACCCGTGTGTTGGGGTGATATCAGGAAAAAGGAATTGGTAAGTCTAGAAGTGATTGAGGTCACGACCGAGAAGTTAGATAAGATTAAGGCATTCATGAAAGCACGCAAAGGATCGCCAAAAGTCTTATGCTGATAAGAGGCGTAGACCATATAGAGTTTGAGGTGGGTGACAAGGTTATGCTCAAGATATCTCCCTGAAAAGGATCATCAGGTTTTGAAAGCAGGGAAAGTTAAGCCCAAGGTTCATAGGGCCATTCTGTATTGTCGCCAGGGTAGGGGAAGTGGCCTACAAATAAGGACTACCCGATGAGTTAAGTGGAATTCACCCTACGTTCCATGTATCTCATCTCAGGAAATGCCTAGCAGACACTGATATGGTTGTACCATTAGAAGACATTGAAGTCATGAACAAAACTAAGCTATGTAGAGCAGCCAGTGGCCATCCTGGATTGGAAAGAGAAGCACTTACGTAATAAAGTGGTTCCGCTAATACGAGTACAGTGGAGACATAGAAAAGGATCAGAATCTATGTGGGAGACCGAAGGAGAAGATGAGGAAATTTTATCCTTAATTTTTTGATGACTGATAGGTTCAAGGACGAAACCTAAAATAACTAGGGGAGACTTTTAAACATCCCGAAAGTCAAAACGAATCATCGAGGAATGGGCTTAATTAGTGGGTATTTAATAAAGGAAGGAAATGGGTTATGGGCTAAATTAGGCTTATGGGTAAGAGCCTAAGTGATTAAAGGCCCATAACCAACCTTTTAACCAACCACCATCCCTCATTTAAACCTAGCCTCCTAAATTCATAGAGAGAGAAAGTAGAGAGAGAAAGTGAAGAAAACTCAAGATTTGGAGCTTCAAAGGTAAGAGATTGGAGATCTGGGTGTTGGAGCATCAAACCATAAGAAAGGAGCAACAAATCCAGGTAAGAATCGACCTTTAAACCCTTTTGTAGATCAAACCCGGATTCTAGGGTTTTGGGTTTTGAAAAGTTGCAAAGAATCGCATAAAGGTCACATTTTTACGTATGAAAACATGTAAAAAACTTAGATATAGCCTCATGGATGATAAACTAAGAGATTGGAAGTAAAAAGTTACGATTTTGGGTTAAAACGGACTGGTTCGTAATTTTTATGTGATCTGCAAAAATGTCTGTGCATCTAGCGAATTTGCATATTCAAGCTGCGAAATTGTGGGTTTTCTGCGAAACTATAGTTTTGTAGATAATTTCGCAGCTATGGAATTCCAACGAAAGTTGGGCGAAACGGCCATGCGAAACTGGTAGTGAAACTGTCAGCGAAACTGGCAGCGAAACTGCCAGCGAAACTGGCAGCAAAACTGCCAGCGAAACTGAAAGCGAAACTGCCAGCGAAACTGCCAGCGAAACTGCCAGCGAAACTGCCAGCGAAAATGCAGCGAAAACTGCCAGCGATACTGCCAGCGAAACTGCAGCGAAACTGCCAGCGAAAACTGCAGCGAAACTGCCAGCGAAACTGCCAGCGAAACCCTGCCAGCGAAACTGCCAGCGAAACTGCCAGCGAAACTGCCAGCGAAACTGCCAGCGAAACTGCCAGCGAAACTGCCAGCGAAACTGCCACGCGAAACTGCCAGCGAAACTGCAAGCGAAACTGCCAGCGGAAATTCCAGCGAAACTGCCAGCGAAACTGCCAGCGAAAACTGCCAGCGAAACTGCCAGCGAAACTGCCAACGAAACTACTTTTCTAGCAGCGAAATTAGCAGCGAAATTAGCAGCGAATTAGGCAGAGAAATTAACCCCTTTATGTGTTAACTTATTTGCAAGTTGTGTAGTGTGATCCTAGCCTACAAAGCTTAGTTTAGAAATTCTCATGGTATCCAGGTGAGTTCTAGATCTCCTTATTTATAAGTTTTTCCATGTTTTGGGGTTATTATGATACTAAATAGACATTTTTAAATGATCGAAATTTTATGAGGTTTAACATGAAGATCGATTTTTTATAAACGAAATGTGATATACAAAAGTGTAATAATAATAAAAATTTCACGCTGACCTGGCAGCGCAACCCCAACCAGGGGCATTGCCCCTTGGACCTGACTAGGGGCTGCTACCCCTAGGACCCCACTGTCAAGGGCAACCACCCCCGAACCCCTACTGTCTCGCGGAGGGTCGGTTATGTTTTATGATGACTAATACTTGGCATGATGTGTGCTTAATAAGTTAAGTATTATATAATAAAGTGAAAGATGATATTAATAAAAAGTAAAACTTAATGAATGTTACCCCTAGGCCCGTTTGATGATGAAAAATCTTGCAAGCACTATGATAGACTTCACTTCGTGAGTCTGATGTATGATGATTGATCCGTAATCATAAGTGAGCTATGTGCCTTGCAGTGGGGATCAATTGTCGGAGGTTAGCTACAATGATGATGTGTACCGACCGGGATCGACATTTGTTGTCGATAACATGGAGCTCTGCGATCTCGTTGATGATGAAGTGTAAGATAATGAAAGAATGAAAGATAATGAACATGCTTATTAAGACGTAAATGTTATGTATTATGATGTATGCATGGTCATTATATGATGGATACAATTTATATTTTCTTATAGTAACTAAAACTAGAACTCACTCAGCAAACTGACTTTTATACATAATAGTTGGCAGGTAAATTGTTGACGTTGAGGATAGCACCTGGGGGCTACTTGGAGAGCTATGAATGACATTCCTGTTTGTGAAATCTTTTATTGTAATTCAAAAAAAGTACTATGTGTATTTACAACGAAGGATAAATATACGAGTAACAATATGATTTCCAAGTTTAAATGAATGTCTAATTATTTCGTTGTGTTGTTTTGTTATTAAAATGATTTATGCTATGATTAACCAATGTGAGGCTTCCGGGTGTAAGGCCTCGTTCCCGGGACGTTCAAATGGTCGATCATCGCACTTAAAACATATAAATACAGTTTTCTCTTTCATAAAACATCGCAGCGGAAATTACCAAAATATGCATCTCATTTCATTATAAAAGCTTTGCAAAATAATACATCGTTAACAAGTTACAAAATATATGTTGCATTACATCACAAAAGCATTATAAAAATGAATGCTATCCAAAAGAGCTAAGTAGCCACCTCGTGCCATCCTCAGCAATCATTACCTGCTAACTGGAAACACATAAAAGTCAGCGTTACTGAGTGAGTTCTAGTTTTTTAAAATAAAACATACTTTCTTTCGTTATAACCGTTCTTTACTTTCATGTGATCATACATCATACGTACATATAGATAATATCATTATTATATTCATTAATCGTTCATACATTCATTCTTTCATTCATACGTTCATAACTTTCGAATTCTTTCATCATTACATCTTTCCTTTCCTTCAACCATAAACTCTACCTTTGTTACTGGTACTGGACCTAGGCCTATCATAGACCTGCTATAACGGTGCTCCGCAACTCTGGTCACAGTACCTAGAGTAGAGTTAGGTGTACCATTGCCATGTGCAATACCCTTTTCCTGGTACTGGACCTAGGCCTATACATAGACCTGCTATAACGATGCACCACACCTCTGGTCACAGTACCTAGGGTATGCAACAATGGTTCTATAAAACTAGCCAATCACAAAGAAGACCCTAAGGGCATCCTTCGGGGTAGCGAACCCGCACACCATTGGGCTAACACCTTTTAATGGCGTGTCCTAACATAGGAGGCTTGCAAGACTTTCTTACTTCCTCATTATTAATTCATGCATTCTCCTTCATGTCCCTCATTATCTTTCACTTTACGTTACATAATACTTCATCATTCTTAACATACAACATAAAGCACCAGAAAGATAAAACATAGTCATAACAAGGAACATAAACATAACAATCATCAACGTCATACAGGGTAACATCATGCATAATCATGCAACACTCATCATCATGTCCAACATAACCTCTATGACCACAAAGTCATCTTACATGAACTTACGGGAATCTCCCACGTCAAAACTTACATCTGCACTTTCCCCCAAAAGTCAGTACATAAACTACGTTTTCCCTGAGTGCACAAGCCCTATTTGGGCGTATGGGCACCATTTAGTCAAGGCCTTCCAGGTGACTGGACATCATGCGAATGAACCAATACAGGGTGACCACCTATGCGAATGAACACCCATGCGAATGGACCTAATGCGGATGGACTCAATGCAGATGAGTCCCATGTGAATGGAACTAATGTGGATGAGCACTTATGTGAATGGGCTCTCAGTCGCATGACTCCCCATGCGATTGACCTTCAGTCGCACGATTGGCATGCGTATGGGCTCCAGTCGCACGACTCACATGCAATTGAACCTTAATTGCATGACTGGCATGCGTGTGGACTTCAGTTGCACGACTGGCATGCCATTCGGCCGCATGGCCCTAACTGCGTAAAATACAGCTCACTCCTAAACCCAATCTGCCATTTTCGACCTCTAAGCTCATCCAACCCCATTCTAAGCCTAGATCAACCATCCTAAACCTTAGGAATGCATACTAAAACATTATTCAAGCATGCACGCTCGGAAAACAAACTCCAAACGCATCACACACAAACACATACAAATGGGTCAAACACACACACATAAAAATGGGTTTTCAGATGTGTTATAGCACCAATATAGATAAAAAACGTTTTAAAAGAGGGGTCCTAGAACTCACACAAACCACATCGAGAAGTAGAGCTTCGTTTGGACCCGCTACATGACAATTTTGCTCACTTGAATCCACCCGAACCAACTTTTTCTCTCTTTTCTCCCTTTCTTCTTCTCCTCTCTTTTCTTTGCTAAATTTTGGGTGTGGGGAGAGGGTAAGGGCTGCCCTCTCCCTTCAAATACTTCAATTCACCCAACATTCTATCGTTGGTGAGTTTGGTCTCTCAACTTTGGACTTTATTTCTTTTCTTCTTTCGTCGGCTTCAAAGAAAATATCCGGGTGTTACACCGAGAACGTGACCTTACAAGTTAGATGCAGGCCAACCTCCTAAAAGGATTGCGACACGACATTAGAATACAGTAAGTGTGAGAGTACATACCCATTTTTAGGTGTTTTAATGTCATGATTTATTCCACTTTCGATCGCTTTCAATTGAGCAAGATGAAAGGCTTCAATGCCGATAATGAAGGAAAAAGATGAAAGATATATTATACTTTAATATCAAATGATGGAATCACTAGTGAGGTTGGCCCAATTGATCCCAATATGTAACCAAATGTTATATGTTCGATCGAGCAATATATTGCCCGTATCCATCTATACGAGTCACATAAAATGTGTCTGCATATCCTGTCAGATATAAATCCTTTTATAGAAAGTAAACATAATATATCCTTTATTAGTTATTTATTTTTCAAAGTTCTAATTATAAACCATTTTTGGCCAATTTAGAAAGATAAAAAAACATATTATTGTTTTTTACGTTGTGTTCCCGAGTTTATTTAAAAATAAAAAACACACTATATTTCTTTTCTTTATTATATTCTTTTCTCTCCATTTCTTTTCAATTTGAAAGTATTTATTTTAGGCGTCATTTTCTTTTATTTTATCTTCAATTTTCTTACTTTTATTTTATTTTCTTTCTTAAAAAAATTGTAGAACATAACAATTTTTTTCTTTCTTTTTAATTCCTTTTATTCTTCTCCCTAAATGAACTTTTGAACATAGCATTAGTTAAAAGACCGATGAATATAGACTTAATTATATGGGGTGGTCCTTATGGTTAGGCCCGATTTTATTTTTAGTTCCTAGCTCTTTAAAATTATAAGGTTTGTCCAAAACTTTACACAAACGTAACAACAATATACCCTGAAACAGATAGCCATTAAATATGACCGATAAAATTTTTTTAATGACCAAAATACCCCTACACTCAATTTCTCTTTCACCGGTCACCATTTTTAGCCGTCGCTCCTTTCATCGTGACGATTCACCTTCCACCGCCGTGCTCGCCTCTACCCCCACCTCATTTCATCTTTACCACCACCTCACTAGAAAACCAACCAACCCTATGAGACCATTGTCCCGTCCATCTTCACCACCCTCTTTTTCCGGTAGTGCGGTCAAAACCCTTCAAGCACCACCACTAAGAACAACGATGGATTCGATTGGTGATGGTGGTCTGCGGTTTTAAAGGTTGTGGTTGTGGTTGGTGATGGTGGTGATTAAAGGTTGAAGGTGGTAATGGTAGTGGTGGTTGGAGGTGGTGTTGGTGGTTGAAGGTGCTGGTGGTGGTGACGGTGATTGAAGGTGCTTGTGGCGGTGACGATGGTTGAAGGTGGTGCTGGTGTGAAGGTGGTTGAAGGTTGAAGGTGGTGTTGGTGGTTAAAGGAGGTGCTGATGGTGATGGTGGTTGAAGGTGGTGGTGGTGGTTGAAGATGGAGGTTTTGATGGTGGTAGGAGATAGTAGTGGAGATGAGCCAATGAGTCTTAGATCAAGTGGTTTAGGAGGAGGTACCCTATGACTTTCCAAAATAGAGATCATGGGTTGGAGTCTCACTAGGTGCAATATGCTTCAAGTGGACCAATGGTTTTACCACAGTGGGCCTTTTGGTGGTGGGTTTCCTTTGGAATGGTGGATGAATCGGGTCACCAACGCTGTCTGTGTTCGCGGGTGTGGGGGTGGCCTTTCGCCAATGGGTTTACCTCGGTGACGGGCTAAAAAATTATTTGTTGGTCGTTCAAAAAAAATAGTGGAGATGGTGAAGAAGAGAGGGTGAAGAGGGGTCTCGTGTAATAGATAAGGGTAATTTTGATATTTCATACGCACTTAACAACAAAAGTTGTCTCGAGTTCCAGTTGAATCCGGAAAAAAAGGTTAGGGATTCGCACTAAGGTAGCGTTCGTTTCAAAGAATGGAATGAAATTTGAATTGGAAATGGAATTGAAAATGGAATTCAAAGAATCCCACTCAAATCCTATAATGTGTTGGTTGGTATAATTATAAATGGAATTGGAATTTAAATTTGTAAAATGACATGATTACCCTTTAAATAACATCCGAACTTCACATATGGTTAGTATCAACATCATGTCCACAAGATCCACATATGATTAAATTAGAAGCAAATTACAAAAAAAAATCTGAACTTCACACATCAACACATCCAAACAATATTAAGCACAAATGAAGTCAAAACAATAATATGAGTTAATAATATGCAAAAAAAACCTGCGTAATTTGAAGCTGAAGTATGAAACAAAATGAAGCTGATGCATAAGGAATGGAATCAGAAACTCAATCAGCAAATGCTCGAATCAGAAAACCGCTTCAAATGCATCGTAAATCATACCGATGTAATTTGAAGCTGCTGTACGAAAATGAAATTATTTGAAACGAACGCTACCGAAGGCTTCGATCTGCGTAATTTGAGTCGTCTGTAAATCGATCTGCGTTCTCAGATCTCCCTAATTTGAAGCTGCGTAATCAGATATGCGATTCTCATATCTGCAATTCTCTGATCCGCGATCAGCCGAACTGTTCAATCGTTCACCGTTCGGTGGTGCGATCCTCTTGTTCAAATGAATGCATACTTTGTTATGTGAGATAATCAAGTGAGATTTGCGTTCGGTGGTGCGATCCTCTCGTTCAAATGCGAATCAGCTGAACGTGGGTGGAGCAATTGTTCAAATGAAGCTTTTTATCCCTCAGTCAATCCTCATCTAGGGTTAGGGTTATTTTGGTAAATTGTCCAGAATTCTTGATATTTTAAAACAATCCCCCCAAGTTTGGAAGGATTTCAAATCCTGTAATTTGAAGGAATTCAAAGGATTTAAATTCAATTCCAATCCTTATTTTGGTGAAACGAACAACACAATGAATAAAATCTGCATTCCAATTCCATTAAAATTCCATTCCATTCCATGAAACGAACGCTACCTAAAGATGGAGGTAATGTCGATCCGTTTTAAAAATCATAGTTGTTAGGTTCATGTAAAATTTTAGACCAATATTATATTTTCAAATAGTTAGAAATTTAAAAATAAAATCAGATCTAAACAAAAAGAGACTACCGTGAAATTGAATGAAATTAAGTCATATATATAAGTATATAAGCACACGAGTTCACAGTTTTTCACTCTTTCTTGCTTCAAAGAATCGGGCGAATTCCGTTGTAGATCTTTCCGAGCTCCAACTCCCCTGCAGTAGATTCATTCACAAACTCGGTTACCCTTTTTCAGTCTTCACATGGCTAAAATCACCTCCACCATCTTCTTCATCCTCAAAACCTGCAAACTCCAACACCACCACCACCACACCACCTCCCACCGCCACCCCTCCCCTTCCGACCACCCACACCCTTCTTCTCACAACTCTTCACCACCACCTCCACCACCTCCACCCCCCCAAAGCGCAACACCAAGGTCAATTTCTCACTCTCCGGCTCCGACTCCGACTCCGACGACGACTCCGACAACACCCAATCGACCCCACCTCCGCACTCAAAGCGACAGACCACCGCAAGCTACCACCCCCCTACGACCATTTAGCAACACCCCAGTAATCACCGAACCAGACGACCCCACCAACCTCCAGCAAGTCTTCCACAACATCCGCACAGACGGCTCAACAGCAGTGCAGTCAAGATGTTCGACGCATTGTCTAAAGACGGACTCACCCACGAGGCCCTCCACCTCTTCTCCACATCAAAGACAAGGGCCACATGCCCGAAGTCATCGCTCACACCGCCGTCATCGAAGCCTATGCTGCTGCTGGTAAGCCCAAAGAGGCCCTGAAAGTGTACATGCGTATGCTTGCTTCTGGTGTACTGCCCAATGCCTACACTTACACGGTGTTGATTAAGGCTCTTGCGGGATCTGGTGACCGGAGGCTGGTGGGGGATGCGAACAAGTACTTTGTGGAGATGATGGGGAAGAAGATTCGGCCGAATTCGGGGACGATTGTGGCGGTTTTTGAGGGGCTTGTGAAGTGGGGATGGAGGATGAAGGTAGAGAGTTGGTTGTGAAGATGAAGGATCTTGGATTTGGTCCTGATGAAGAGGGTGTGAGAGAGGTGATCAAGAGCAAAAGAGGTCAGGTTTATCGTTCTGTTATGGCATTTTGTTTGGAAAGTGAAATACCAAGTTTGTATCTTTTGAGATGATTGTTATTTGGCTTTTGGTTATTGCAATCAGATTTTGTTTTTGTTCATAATTAGATAAAGATTGGAAGTTGAAAGGAGGAAAATTGATTCGAAATTCATGATCTTGATTGATTCGTTGATAGTTTCAAGCTGTAAGTTGAGTTGATCAAGATGTTTTGTCATCTTAATGTTCACAGGCTGAACTTGTTTTTGTCTTTGACCACCCGAAAGACTAATATGAACATAATCAGGTTTTGGGTTTATAAATCAACCAGTTTAATAACTGGTTGATTTGTTTAACGTGTTTAACTTAATTGGAACCGTCATTTTTTTTCCTTCTAAAACTAGAACTAAAGAGATGATATTATATAAAGTCGATCTGTTTAGAAGGACATGTTTAGCTGATTTAGAACTAGATCACAAATTTACAACTCATCTAGGTAAATGAGGTTCACGTTAGAGTTGATCTGTTAACATGAACTGTACATCTGGTTAGATTACATTTTGGGTATTTGAAGAAGGTAGTCTGAATAAAAACAGCAAAATTGTGGTTAGACAACAACGTCTCAAAGGGGTTCAAATCACACCAGCTGCATCTGCTATTAGTCTTGTTTCTCGTGACTGTCCATACTGGAACCAAAATTTTGTCGTTCAACCATCAAATTAGTAGATAGTTTGATCAAGATGGTGCGGTCTTCAATGGTCAGAGGATGCTGAATACCCATATATCTTCACAAACCGCCACACGAAAATATATGGGTTATTAGGAAAGTTAAAACCCGCTTTACCTTGCTAATGTGTGGAACCACTTCTTAGTTAACAGTTTATTGGCAATGTCTACAGAGCACCTACGATCGCATTCAATGGCCACAAGCAAAATACATAGAAACTAGAAGAAAAATTAGAAAGGCAAAATCAGAAAGAAACTATATAAGGATTCTGAAATTCATTTTCTGCATACATCATCCAAAATCACAAGTGTCCTTTTGAGGATTACAATGTAAAAGAAAACTAAGACCCACCACTCAAACACGGATTTTGAGTAACCACCCACTATCCCCTTATTCACTCATGCACTAAATAAAGTTGAAGTTACTGATTATAAAAATGAACATTATCAAGATAAACCATGCAAAGCATGTATATGGCATGAGAATCCTTTAACTATGTAAATGCTGCTCATTGTTTCCTGGTTATTAGGTGAAACCGAAAGACTTGGTGTGGTGTTGCTCCATGGTGGTTGCCACTTGGTTCATCCAACACTTGGGAGAAGTGTTGAAGCTCTACGCAGGGAGCCACACGTGCTTCTTAATCACCTTTCAGTTGGTGTCATCCTTTCCCTTGTGATAACATGACTCACAGCTTGGACAAGGGGTTCTGAACAATTGAGGGGTGATTTTTAGCGCTGGTGCAAGTGTGGTTGTTGGTGTCTATTTGGGGTACGAATTTGGTGCGGACTTAGGGGCTGAAAGTGTGGATTTGTAAGATGTTTTTTTTTGGGTGCAGATGTAGCTATTGGTGTGGTTTTAGAGGCACTGGTGGGCTTGGTATGGTTTTGGTCACAACTCACAAATGACATGGTTGAAGAAGGTGCTTGTTTCCGTGAAGGCATGGAGGTAAGCGGATGATGATGTTAAAAGAGCGACTAAAAAGTTGTGTTGGTAGCCTTGTGAGCTGCCATGATGGTGGATAAATGAGTTGGAGGTGCGAGTAGTGGACTCAACTTTAATCGAATACGGATAGCTATCTGGATCATATAGTTCCTAACATTTATTATTATTATTTGTTATCATCTGAATTCGTTATCTACACAACATTTATAAACCTTTTTACCTTTGTGGTTTCTTTATTATATGTTGAGAACAATTATAAAACAATATTAATTTATGTTTCAAACCTGATAATAAATAATACTTTATCTATCAGTCCTATGCGATCATCGTCTTCATCCACCCCATCACCCCCATTAAT
This sequence comes from Flaveria trinervia, assembly GCA_025506515.1. Taxonomy (NCBI): domain Eukaryota; kingdom Viridiplantae; phylum Streptophyta; class Magnoliopsida; order Asterales; family Asteraceae; genus Flaveria; species Flaveria trinervia. Next base: position 7,238,555 of record CM046449.1, read on the forward strand.
CGCCAAAAGGTATTTCATTTCAATTCAATTCTTTCATTCAATCCCCATTCCTTTTGTTTGTATCAATCAATCATCCTGTTGATCTATGCATGCAACCTAGGTTACAGTTTTTGGGACCTAGGGTTTATTCACGTGCCCGATTCTAAAACAATTGGGCAACTAATTCCAATTGATTAGTTCAAAAATATCCCAATATTCACAAAACCCTAGAATTTTGTGTCTAGTTGAAGCTACGGTTTCATTTGAAAATTTGTATTCATATTGTCGGCTT
>CM046449.1:7238925-7361425 GCA_025506515.1 Flaveria trinervia
ACAAGAACGAAACGATATTCAATGAAGAACAAAGACGTTATAGAGAGGAGAATTTCTGCAAATATATTTCATCAATATTCGCTTTCGTGGTAACAGAATGTCACAATTACAATTAGGTCGACACCTCTTATATAAGAGATGTGACGTCTGCTGATGTCACTTGATAGTGACATCTAACAGATATTACAACTGAAACACAACTACTGAAGATGTCAAAACAGCTGACATCTCCTTACAAAAATGCTAAGTGTTATCAGTTGTTATAACTACTTAAAAACATAAAACTACTGAAACTACAACGACTGAAGAACAAGCTCTTCAGTCGTTTTACAAAACTACTGATATCACAACTACTGAAGAAGTACTCTTCAGCTGTTGTGACAACTACTGAAACTTCAGTACTTGAGCTTCAGACTTGAACTTCAGATTTTCATCAGCTGATGACTTCAGTAGATATCATCAGCTGATGTCTTCAGTCTTTGTCTTCAGACTTTGTACATCAGTTGTTGATCTTCAGCACTTGTAACTCTTCAGCTGTGTACTTCAGTACTTTGAACTCAGCTTCAGCACTTGTGTTCTTCAGCTGTTCAGCTTCAGTACTTGTGTTCTTTAGCTGTTGTTACTTCAGCACTTTAGTTCTTCAGCTGTTGAAGTCTTCAGCACTTGATCTTCAGCTGTTGAAGTCTTCAGCACTTGTCAAACTGCTGATGAAGCTTTCAGCAGTTGTTGTGATACCATGTGGGACTTAGAGGTTTTCTGATCTTGGCTCATTGGTTCTTTTGTGGTCCAACAAGGAAGCTCTACCAATCCTATCCAAGTAGCCCTTGCATCAGGAGACTCATCTTGTCCTAGACTTATACTACTAATTCAGAAGATGCATGGTATAGAGATAAAGGTGTTGAAGATGCTACACATGGCAAGACATGTTCAATATACCTCTGCATGATCTCTTTGATATGAAGTGTTTAAAGTGTTTTGATAGCATCAGCCTAGGGGAGTTGTAAGGATTCATATTGGCTGATGCAACCTAAAACATCCAAATAGTCTGTCCTGCATGCATGCACAAAGTACTGAAGTAGAATGCTTCGGAAGTTTCACACTCTACCTTAGAAACATTCTAATTGTGAAATATTCTGAAGCCAAGATCAATATCTTCTAAACCCAAAACATGAAGTTTTCAAAAGCTTCAAGACAAAGTCTTCCAAAGCCAACACTTGAAGACATATTTCTTCTGAAGACTTTTAAGTACATGCTATTATCTGATGTACTTTTACCATAAAGTTGGACCACCTTTCCACTGCAACTCTGTTTGACTCACCAACTTTCAAGTTGGTGAAAGGTCCATTCTTTTGGTAAACTGTACATTGAGGTCTTGAGTCTATTTCTTTCTACTTTATGTACTTCTATCCTTTTTGTAATATATTAGGATGTGAGCTATGGCATGTCATAGTCACTAGTCAAAAGGCAATTTGACTTTTGACTTTACATTGATTTGTTGTCTAGATCATGTATCCAGCTGACCTTTATAGTATGGCTGGCTATAAGATGTAGTATAAAGTATCTCTGGTCCCTTGTATCTTCTTTAATGCTTTGTTAACACTTGTAAGGAACTAGAGAGCAATATACAATATTCTTGAAAACCAAACACTTGTGTTATTGTTCTTGTTCTGTCTCTTAATCACTCGTGTTACTTGCATCATTGTAACTGGTTTCTAGTTTCCCATTTGATCTATTAAGTGTTCTAACAAACTCTCCTCATTGTGTTGTTGTGTTCTAAGTGACCACCCTTAAACGTTCCTACAGTAAGGCTTGCTTTATAGTTGATGTTAGGAAGAGGTTATGAATGATGTTAATGATGCGTTACAAGTCTATCAAAAGGGAGTAACGATTGAAATTTTATAAATAATAAAAGAATCATTCCAATGTGTTACAAAAATCATTCAAGAGAAAGGCTAAGAAGTGGTCATTTAACATGTAGTGTTATGTGGTGTATAAAATCAATTAAAAAGATTTAGCATAAGGTGATTATAAATTATTATTATTATTATTATTATTATTATTATTATTATTATTATTATTATTATTATTATTTTATTCCCTATGAAAAAAATGCCTAGGCCTCTAATACTTATAACCAAATCATGAGTGATTATAAAATGTAATAAGCATAGCTTAATTAACCACCAATCTATGGTTATAAATACCCCTGTACATGGTATTTGATTATGTGAATAATCAGTTTGTTTTGTGTGTGAATTGTGTTTTTTCTGTCCATGTATACCCAGCGGGTCACTACACTTCTATGCATACCCATGATGTTGTTCATCTATCATATTGATCCTCCTCTATGATCCGAAGGGGCCTCAACACACTACCTGTGAAACCAAAGGCTACAAAATATGAAAATATTGGTTCGTGTCTCTTAAGGTCATTCTTGTGGCTGAGATTGAAGGTCATAAGTTTGAGGGAAAACATGTGGCTTCTTCAGCAGGGAAGAATATCAACATCTACAGAAGCAATAACGTCATTTTCAAATTGGTTGTTAGATGTTGGTGATGGCAAAATAGGCATATGTAAGGCCCCGTTCCCGGGATGCTCACAGCTGGTCAATCATCCCACATAAAACATATATTTACATTAACTTTATTAAAATATTGTAGCGGAAACATTTAAACAAACATTTCATTTCATTATAATAATCGCTTTTGCAAAACAATACATCATTCATTAAAAAACATCGTTTGTTCGCATTACAATTCAAAAACATTATACAAAAGAATGCCATCCAAACTGAGCCAAGTAGCCGCTCCGTGTCATCCTCAGCAACAATCACTTGCCATCTGGAAACACATAAAAGTCAGTGTGCTGAGTGAGTTCTAGTTTTATAAAACTTTATGTTACCTTTCATTCGTTAAAACATTTTCTTTACTATCGCACGTGGTCACACATCATACGTACATCAAGGTAATAATTATTATCTTCGTCATTGTTCGTTTAGTACATTCGCACGTTCACACGTTTTGCATATTTCGTACTTATTTCACTTTTCGTACATTTATTATCCTCACTTCTATCTAGGTCGGTCATGTACTTAACCCCCTCTTGAGCACAAAGCTATATCATTTAGTGTTAAGCGACAAGGACCCCATATCGCACATATTGCACGTATTACACGTACGGAGTAGTCACATAGACTAACTCCCCCTGTGTGTGAACCCTTAAGGGTTAGCCAAGATCGCACACTATAAACACACAGTTGAGCTAACAACTCTCAATGAGTTGTGAACCTCCTTTCATTTGCTTGCAAGACTTTTCATTCCTTCATTATGTTCCACTTTCATTATCTTAAATCTTTCACTTCGTTAAGATAATACTTTACATTCATCACCATAATCACACCACGTAAAGTCACGTCATCATACGTAATAAAGAACATATCATACATAATCATCATACATCATCATCAAGAATAAGCATCAATCACACATCATCATCAAACATAAGCATCAATCACACATCATCATCAAGTCACATCATACCTCACCCATCATATCATTTATGACTTCAAAAAGTTAACTTACATATCCCCCGGGAACCTCCCAAGTCAAAGCCTACACTTTACATTTTCCCCAAAATTTAGAAAAATATTCTAAGTTTTAGGCGCATGGGCACTATTCAGGTACATGGCCTTCTGGGTGTATGGGGAACACTTAGGCGCATGGGAAACTTCTGGGCGCATGGGAAACTTCTGGGCACATGGGCACTATTGGGGTGCATGGGCAACACTTAGTCATTCTGGGAAAATTCTAGGTGCATGGGCACTATGCAGTCACATGAGTGCCTAGGCGCATGGGCTTTCTAGGAGTCTGGACACTTAGTCAAATTTAGCCTTTTCCAGGCGCATGGTTACTATTTGGGCGCATGGGAACACTTAGGCAGTTTCTAACCGTTGGGCGCATGGGCCACTATTTAGGCGCATAGGCAGTCTAGATCACACTCAAACAATATAATTCAGTCCCCAATCATTATCTAACATGTTCTAAACTTAAATCTTACATTCTAAGCCATAAAACACATTCATAACATCATCATAATCATAAACATACCCAAATCAAACCACTCGCAAACACATACACATACAAAATCGGGTGAAATCCCCATTTTATAAAAGAGTTCATACATGCATTCCAGCCTCAACTCGGTTTAATACAAATAAAAAGGGGGTTCTAGAACTCCCTTTGACAACTTTTGGATGACTTCTTCCAAAACTGAATGCAAACGAGTTCTACTACCTAGAAACCCACCAAATACACATAACCAAACACACAAACACAAATAAGCATGCAACCGAGGCTAAGGCCAGTTAAGAACACCATAAAACCATGAATTCTTACCTTGAATTCGATCTTCTTCTTCTCCTCATCAACGCCTGAGAGTTTTTAGCTATTTTCTTTCTTTCTCTCTCTAAAACCCAAATGAAAAGTAGAATACAAGACAGTAGGCAGCCATACCACCTTTATCACAGACTTTCAAACTTTTTGTCCTTTTGTCACTTTTAACCCCTCAACTTGGGATTTATAGTGTTTCTTTCTTTTTGTCACTTTTATTCCTTCTTTTCTTTCAAGTAAAAAAATAACCAGGTGTTACAAGTCCACCCCCTTATATAGGTTTCGTCCCTGAAACATGTTATTCCTCAAACAATTGTTGGTAATGCTGTCTCATCTCTTCTTCGGTCTCCCACGTAGACTCAGATCCCTTCCTGTGCTTCCACTGTACACGCCACTGGTTGCTCCACATAATTGAGCGGTCATCCAACTCGATATCTTCCAGTGGTACAACCATATCCTCGTTTGTCAAACACTTTCTAAGATGAGATACATGGAATGTTGGGTGAATTCTACTTAACTCATCTGGTAGCTCCAATCTATAGGCCACCTCTCCTACTAGAGCAATGATTCGGAAAGGCCCTATGTACCTTGGGCTTAACTTGCCCCGCTTTCTAAACCGAATGATACCTTTCCAAGGTGAGGCCTTCAACATAACTCTATCACCCGCCCAGAACTCAATCGGTCTATGTCTTTTATCGGCATACGACTTCTGTCTATCTTTGGCTGTCTTCATAAAGGCTTTGACCTTTTCAAGCTTCTTAGTCGTAGCCTCGATCACTTCAATACTTCCCAACTCTTTCTAACCAATATCACCCTAACAAATGGGCGTTGTACATCTCCTATCGTATAACATCTCATAAGGGGGCATACCAATACTGGCAAGATAATTGTTGTTATATGAGAACTCAGCTAACGGTAAGTGGTTTTCCTCCAAAAACAATGATGCATGCCCGAAGCATATCTTCTAGCGTCTGAATCGTCCTTTCTGACTAACCATCCGTCTGAGGATAATAAGCCGTTCTAATATGTATCCTCGTCCCCATCGCATCATGGAATTTCTTCCAAAATTTAGATGTAAACTAGGTGTCACGATCAGACATAATAGACACCGGCACACCATGATGAGTCACAATCTCTTGATGAATAGATCCGCCAAGCTCTCAGATGAATATGTCTCGCGGATTGGTAGGAAGTGAGCACTCTTCATCAAATGATCAACTATCACCCATATAGCATCATACCCTCGTGCGGTACGCGACAGCTTCGTAATAAAGTCCATGGTGATATGTTCCCACTTCCACTCCAGTATATCCAATGGTTGGATCTTTCCATACGGCTTCTGGTGCTTGGCTTTCACTTGTAAACAAGTAAGGCATTTACTCACATACTCCACTACATCGCGCTTCATACCCATCCACGAATAATCTTTCTTCATGTCTTGGTACATCTTCGTAGTACCAAGATGAATAGAGTATCGAGTCTTATGAGCTTCATCCATAATTTTCCCACATAGATTCCCCAAACAAGGAATCCAAATTCGTTCGAACTGGGTTCTAACACCGAGTGTGTTTTCACCCAACTCCGCGACCAGACCTCTCATTCTTTCAGAGTTAAGATGGTCTTCCTTCAATGCCTTATCTTGAAACTCCTTGATTGGCTTCATCAAATCAGAGGTCATAACCAACTGATAAGCCTTTACCCGAATTGGTTCAGGTCTCTCCTTTCGGCTAAGGGAGTCTGCCACCACGTTGGCTTTGCCTAGATGGTAATGGATCTCGCAATCATAAACCTTATGAGGTCCAACCATCTTTCCTGCCTCATGTTCAAGTCTTTCTGCTCGAAGAAGTACTTCAAGCTCTTATGGTCAGTGAATATGATGCACTTTGTCCCGTATAAGTGGGGCCTCCAAATCTTTAATGCAAAGACCATGACTGCTAGCTCCAAGTCATGAGTAGGATAATTGACCTCATGAATTTTTAACTATCGGGATGCATAGGCTACAACCTTTCCTCTTTGCATCAACACACACATCCCAACCCCGAGTAGGAAGCATCTCACTAAACCACCAAATCCTCGCTTCCTTTGGGTAACGACAAGACATGAGCTTAAGTTAACCTCGCTTTTAACTCCTCAAAAGCCTTCTCTTGATCTTGACCCCATAAAAATTTCACATCTTTCCGGGTCAACATGGTTAGTGGAGAAGCGACCTTAGAAAAGTCTTGAATAAATCTTCTGTAATAGCCCGCCAAACCCAAGAAACTACGATCTCGGATGACGTCTTTGGTGACTTCCATTGCATCACCGCCTCTACCTTTGTTGGGTCCACCATAATCCCCTCGGGATTCACTACATGACCCAAAAACTGAACTTTGCGCAAACAGAATGCACACTTGGAGAACTTAGTATACGACTTCTCCTTTCTCAATGTTTCTAACACTTCTCGAATGTGACCGACATGCTTTTCCTTGTTCTTAGAATAAATCAGGATATCATCAATAAACACAATCACTGATTTGTCCAACATCGGCCGACACACTCGATTCATCAAGTCCATAAAAGCAGCTGGCGTGTTGGTCGAAACAAAAGACATAACGAGAAACTCGTAGTGTCCATAACGCGTGCGAAAAGCTGTTTTAGGAATATCCTACTCCTTCACCTTCAACTGATGGTAAGCAGATCGAAGGTCTATCCTCGAGAACCAACTGGCACCTTGGAGCTCATCAAACAGATCATCAATTCTCGGTAAGAGGTACTGATCCTTAACTGTCAACTTGTTCAGCTCACGGTAGTATATACACATCCTCATGCTACCGTCTTTCTTCTTCACAAATGAACCGGAGCACCCCAAGGAGAGATACTCTATCGAATGAACCCCTTATCAAGAAACTCCTGTAGTTGCTCCATCAGTTCCTTCATTTTAGTCGGAGCCAACCGATACAGCGCCTTAGCAATTGGTTGGGCACCGGGTATCAGGTCAATCTGAAACTCAATCTCACGGTCCGGTGGCACTCCTGGTAAGTCTTCGGGAAACACGTCCGGAAAGTCATACACAACCGATATATTGGACAATTGTGGTGTTGGCGTATCCACGTCCTTTACGTAGGCTAAGTAGGCGCTACATCCACGCCTCATGCACTTTCCCGCCACCACAATCAAAATGACTTTCCGAATTGTCGTGACTCGATCACCATAAATCGTCGCCGTATTCCCGTCAGGCACTGTTAATCGAATCATCTTCTTGCAACACATAATGTTCGCCTCGTAGTCTGCCAACCAATCCATTCCTAGGACTACATCGAACTCGCCTAATGTCATCACGAATGGTCTAAGAGGAAACTTGTGACCTTCTAATTCTATGTCAGAACCTTCTATCATCTTAGAAATCCTGGTAGACATACCTATGGCAATTTCTACATCAAAGGGCGTATCTATACTCCAACTACTAACAAGCAATTTAGCACAGAAAGTAGCATAAATAAAACTTTTACTAGCACCCTTTCTTATTTAATAAATCATATTATTTCATTCTTATTTAATAAATCAAAATAATAAATAAGCTAATAAATAAGCAAAATTGTAATTTTTCTCTATTTTCGATTGAAATTGAATTGGAAATCAAACTTTATATAAGATTGGGAAAAGTATATGATATAGAAACCTATAATATAAATGAATTCAAAGAAAAAACACGCAAATCGAAACAACTATAAAGAGTCCTTGTTATTTTTAAAGAAGCTATGTAAAGCAAATAGTACTAAATAAAAAAAGGAGCAAGCTATTAACTAGACCGAAAGGGGAATAACGACCAGTCTTCCTAGCGATGTACACATAATTTAATAACACAGAAGTTAGAGTTTGGTTTACTAGAAAAGTACCTGACACAACATCAGGGTCCATCCTAGCCTCCTCTTGCGTTATCATGAACGCTCTAGCACTTACCCTCTGCCCTTCTCCTCCAGCCTTCTTTGCTCCTGAACTTTCAGCCCTTGGCTTCTTGCAATCCCTGCTCAGATGGTCATTTTCTCCACAGTTATACCACCTTATAACCCCACAATCTCTAGCCATATGACCAGGCTTCCCACATTTGAAGCAGATGTTTGATCCCTATTTGCATTCTCCCGAATGCTCCTTCCCGCATTTACCACATCTCTTCGATCCTGCACCAGATGTGGCCACACGTCGGTTACCAACTTTTGCTACCTTATTGTTTGAAGTGGCTCCGCCACGTCCAAACCGTCTCCTATTCCAGTTTCGATCACCACCACCTTTCTTGCTCACCTCAGCCACCACCACCTCTCGTTCGTCATACAGTCTTCCCGCTAGATCGACCACCGACCTAAACGTACTCGGTTGAGCGGCGATCATATGCCTGTGAATATCTACAGGAAAACCCTAAATATACCTCTTGATATTTCATGACAGAGGTGTCACCTGATCCGGCACCAGCCGTTCCATCTCATTAAAGTACGTGGTATATTGATGATGGGTCATTGTTCCCGCCTCCAGCTGCAGGAACTCTCTTTAAACCTTGTCCATCTCTCGGTGAGGACAAAACTCCTCATCACCAGCTTCTTCGACTCTGGCCACTTCATTCTTCCTATCGCCCAAATACCCTCGGCTTCGACAATATTGTCCCACCAACACAATTCCGAGTCCATAAATGAGTGGGCATCAAATTTCACCTTCTGGTTTTCCCGGCACTCGCTGATATCGAGTACAGCCTCCATCTCCCTCACCCACCGGTGAGCAGCAGCAGCAGCAGTGCCGTTACCATCAAAGGTAGGGGGCTTGCATCTTTGAAATGCCCCGTAGTTGTAGCCTCGTACCACCTTCGGCGCAGGCTCTACGTCTTCCTCCTCATCCTCAGAGAAAACCGTCTTAGTATCCAGTCGCTCCCGTCCTCCTAAGGACTTGTTCCTCTCTCTTCGTTCTCCTTTTCGCACAACCTTTGTCATTTCAGTCACCACAGATGGTAAGATCATCTGCATGACCTAATGCTGTTGGACCAAAAGAACCAATGAGCCAAGATCAGAAAACTTCTAAGTCCCACATGATATCACAACAACTGCTGAAGGCTTCATCAGCAGTTCGACAAGTGCTGAAGACTTCAACAGCTGAAGATCAAGTACTGAAGACTTCAACAGCTGAAGACTAAAGTGCTGAAGTCCAACAGCTGAAGAACACAAGTGCTGAAGCTGAAGACCAAAGTACTGAAGTTCAACAGCTGAAGAACACAAGTGCTGAAGCTGAAGACCAAAGTACTGAAGTTCAACAGATGAAGAATACAAGTGCTGAAGCTGAAGACCAAAGTACTGAAGTTCAACAGCTGAAGAGTCCACAAGTGCTGAAGATCAACAACTGATGTACAAAGTCTGAAGACAAAGACTGAAGACATCAGCTGATGACATCTATTGAAGTCATCAGCTGATGAAACGTCTGAAGTTCAAGTCTGAAGACCAAGTGCTGAAGTTTCAGTAGTTTGTCACAACAGCTGAAGAGTACTTCTTCAGTAGTTGTGTTTATCAGTAGTTTTATGTTTTTTACTTTCAGTAGTTTTGTAAAACGACTGAAGAGCTTGTTCTTCAGTCGTTGTAGTTTCAGTAGTTTCTTATCAGTAGTTTTGTAATAAGTAAACACTTAGCTCCTTGTAAGAAGATGTCAGCTGCTTGACATCTTCAGTAGTTTTAGTGTTTCAGTAGTTTGTTAAATAACGGTTAGATGTCACTATCAAGTGACATCAGCCTACGTCATCTTTCCTTATATAAGGAAGAATGACCTAAATTGTAATTTTGTGAAAAGCCATGCCAAAGCGTGTGATTGAATGAAATATTCCTTTTGCAGAAACTTTCTCTCTCTATAACTAATTCTGTTCATTGCTATATCTTTGGTATTCTTGCTCGAATTGTGCTAGTTGGTACTCTATTCCGCTGCTGAAATCATACGAATCGATCAAGCTAGATGCTGAGATCCTATCAAATGCACTTCCTCCACAACAGCCTCCTTCACTAAGGCTCTTAAATTAGCACTCTCGTCTCCGCCCTCTGGATGAGGAGTCTTGGTTCTTCATGAACCACTTCTTTGGCTCTAGGCCTTCCTCTCGTGACCCATGGTTCAACATCACGTCCACCACGACCTCCACCACGTGAAGCCTTTGATGATCTACCACCGGCCATCCTCTAACACGTTATAAGATTCAAACACTAACACAGTCATTCAAGAGAATAGCTCAGTATATGTCAAGTATAGTAAGTCCCTAATTACAGTGACCAGTTATGATTAGCCACTTACTTCACTCTTCATACCCCAAGCATTTCCTATCCTGACTACATCAGTAGCTAAATCAACTAAAGCACACAGATCAAATAACATGGACACATAATGCAGGTTAACATTAAGAAAATACCTGATGGCACGCAGCTACTCGGACTGGCATCCCTTCCCTTCGGTCCCATTTTCAGTTTAAGTTTAGGTTTCATTTTGAAAGTTTACCCGTTTCACTTAAACTTTGCCTCTGATACCAACTTGTAAGGCCCCGTTCCCGGGACGCTCATAGCTGGTCAATCATCGCACATAAAACATATATTTACATTAACTTTATTAAAATATTACAGCGGAAACATTTAAACAAACATTTCATTTCATTATAATAGTCGCTTTTGCAAAACAATACATCATTCATTACAAGACATCGTTTGTTCGTATTACAATGCAAAATCATCCAAACTGAGCCAAGTAGCCGCCCCTTGCCATCCTCAACAACAATCACCTGCCAACTAGAAACACATAAAATTCAGCGTTTCTGAGTGAGTTCTAGTTTTATATAACATTATGTTACCTTTTATTCGTTAAAACATTTTCTTTTCTATCGCACGTGGTCACACATCATACGTACATCAAGGTAATAATTATTATTTTTATCATCATACGTTTCGTACACTTCGCACGTTTCGTATTTATCACACTTTTCGTACATTTATTATCTTTTCACTTCTATCTAGGTCCAGTCATGTACTTAACCCCCCTCTTGAGCACAAAGCTATATCATCTTGGGTTAAGCGACAAGGACCCTATATCGCACATATTGCACGTATCGCACGTATGGAGTAGTCACATAAACTAACTCCCCCTGTGTGTGAACCCTTAAGGGTTAGCCAAGATTGCATGCTATAAACACACAGTTGAGCTAATAACTCTTAATGAGTTGTGAACCTCCTTTCATTTTGTAAGGCCCCATTCTCGGGACGCTCACAACCGGTCGATCATCACACATAAAATATTTTAATTACATTAATTTTAATAAAATATTGCAGCTGAAACATTAAAATAACTTTTCATTCCAATATATTTGCTTTTGCAAGTTGATACAACATTCGTTACAAAACATCGCTTGTTCACATTATAATGCAAAAAAATTAAACAAAATAATGCCATCCAAAAAGAGCCAAGTAGCTGCCCCGTGCCATCCTCAACAACCTTTACCTGCCAATCGGAAACACATAAAAGTTAGCGTTGCTGTGTGAGTTCTAGTATTAAAATAAAGCATACTTTACTTTCGTTTAAAACCATTCTTTACTTTCTTTCAACCCATACTATACTTTCGTACATGATCACACATCGTACGTACACATAGATAATAGAATTATTATCTTCCTTTACTATCCATCACTTTCTTTCTTCATCTTTTTCCTGATCAGTGTGATCAGCTATACCCTAAACGTATGCACAAAGCGGGTACTGGGCCAAAGATCACAAATGACTTCCATAACGCACATAGCCTGGCACCAGCACCGGGGCAAGCGACAAGGATCCCAACTGTATACTACACCCTAAACATAAGCACAAAGTGGGTACTGGGCCGAAGATCATAAATGACTTCCATAATGCACATAGCCTGTCACCAGCATCAGGGCGAGTATTCACTATAAACCATGTACTATATCACTGGTTAGTCACAAAGACTAGATCCCTATGTGTATCCTTAAGGGTTAGCTAAACCATACACAGTTGAGCTTACGACATTTTAGAGTCGTGCACCTCCGTACATTTTGCTTGCAAGCCTTTCTTTACTTTCTCTTTCATTAATGCATGCATTCTATCATTATGTTCCTCTTTCATTATCTTCCACTTTACGTTACATAATACTTTTCATTTCATTCATTAACATTCAACGTAAAGCAGCGGGAAAATAATCATACATAATAAGGAACATCACATGAACATACAAACATCACCATACAAGGCACCATCATACATACATAACGTACATCATATATACCAACATGCATAAGCATCAATCATCAAATCATATCATACATCACCCATCACATCATCTATGACTTCAAAAAGTCAACTTACATAGCCTCCAAGAACCTCCCAATTCAAAGCCTACATTACACTTTTTCCCCAAAAATGAGAAAATATTTTCTAAGTCTTTAAGCGCATGGGCACTATGCAGGCGTGCAGGCGCATGACCTTACGGACGCATGGGGAACACTTAGGTGCATGGGCAATTTTCAGGCGCATCGGCACTATTAGGGCGCATGAGCAACACTTAGTCTATTCTGGGCAATTGTAGGCGCATGGGCACTATCCAGACGCATGAATGCCTGGGCATATGAGCTATCTGGACATATGAACACTTAGTCAATTTCAGCCTATTTCTAGGCGTATGCATACTATTTGGGCGTATGGCATTTTGGGCACATGGGCCACTTTTAGGTGCATAAGAAGTCTATATCACACTTAAACATCATAATTCGGTCCCCAATCATCATCTATCATGTTCTAAGCTTAAATCATACATCCTAAGCCTTAGAAGCGCAACCACACATCATCAAACACATACATTGCCTAAAGTCGAACCCCACCTGCAAACACACACATACACACATACGGGTATAAAACCAAACTTTTGTAAAAACATACATACACACATTTCCAGCTCCAAAGCAGTTAAAACATGTAAAGGGGGTTCTAGAACTCACCATCACAGCCTCTTAGGTATGACATCTTCAAAACCCATTTTCAATTGAGTTCAACCGCCTAGAAACCCACCAAAATACACACGACTGAACACACAAACACATATAAGCATATAACCGAGGCTAAGGCCAGTTAAGAACATCTTAAAACTCATGAATTCTTACCTTAAATTTGACCTCCTGCTCTTGCTCTTCTTCAAACCAAGATTTTTTAGCTTTTCTTCACTTTCTCTCTCTAAAAGTATCCGAATGAAAAGGTGTAGACAAGCAACATGGGCGGCCATCATGTTTTACACCCACTTTTCAAACATTTTGTTCTTTTTGACACTTTTACCCCTCAACTTGGGCTTTATTTCCTTTCTTTCTTTTTCCTTCACTTATTCTTTCTTTTTTTGACTTTTAATATACCGGGTGTTACAAGTCCACCCCTTTATATAGGTTTCATCCCCGAAACCTGTTATTCCTCAAACAATCGTGGGTAATGCTGTCTCATCTCTTCCTTCGTCTCCTACGTAAACTCGGATCCCTTCTTGTGCTTCCACTGTACAAGCACAAGAGGAACCTCCTTATTTCTTAACCTCTTCACTTTTTGATCAATGATCGCCACTAGTTGCTCCACATAATTGAGTCGTTCTTCTACCTCGATATCCCCCAGTGGTACAATCATATCCTCATATGGTAAACACTTTCTCACATGAGATACATGGAATGTCAGGTGAATTTTGCTTAACTCATCTGGTAACTCCAGCCTATAGGCCACCTCTCCTACTCGAGCAATGATTCGGAAAGGCCCTATGTACCTTGGGTTCAACTTGCCCCACTTTCTGAACTGGATGATACCTTTCCAAGTGAGACTTTCAACATAACTCTGTCACCCACCTGGAACTTAATCGGTCTATGTCGTTTCTCAGCATACGACTTTTTTCTATCTTTAGCTGCTTTCATAAAGGCTTTGATCCTTTCTAGCTTCTCAGTCATAGCCTCGACCACCTCGACGCTCCCTAACTCTTTATGGCCAATATCACCCCAACACATGGGCATTCTGCATCTCCTATCGTATAGCATCTCATAAGGAGGCATACCAATGCTGGCATGATAGCTATTGTTATATAAGAACTCAGCTAACGGTAAGTGGTCATCCCAACTTCCTCCAAAATCAATGACACATGCCCGAAGCATATCTTCCAATGTCTGAATGGTCCTTTCTGACTGACCATCTGTCTGGGGATGATAAGCCATGCTAATATGTAACCTCATCCCTATAGCATCATGGAATTTCATCCAAAATTTTGATGTAAACCGGATGTGACGATCAGACACAATAGACACTAGCACACCATGACGAGTTACGATCTCCTTCATGAACATATCCACCAGCCTCTCGGATGAATATGTCTCACGGATCGGTAGGAAGTGAGCACTCTTCATCAAACAGTCCACTATCACCCATATAGCATCATACCCTTGTGTGGTACGTGGTAGCTTTGTAATAAGTTCCATGGTGATATGCTCCCACTTCCACTCTGTTAGGGACCGCGTACGTACAAAGTACTAACTGATTCTACATTATACCAGATCAAATAGTGTGGAATCCTATTTGATTGGCGATCCAATCAGTGATAATGATTACCCTATTGATATAAGATTGAAACTAAATGTTAAGAACAAATAGAAATCGATTAGGAACGATCTATGAACTTGGACAGGCTGTTTGGGATGCTCTGGACAGCTAGGGTTTATGTGTATACGTAATATATCTTCCTGTTTTTTTCAGGAATTAGGTGGTATTTATAGGTTAACATTTTCCATTCGTACAACTGAACCATTTGCATGGTTCATTCGTGCGACTGAATCATGTGATTGAGTCATACGTACGATTTAAGGTTCAGTCGTGTGACTGAGTCAATCTTATGTCTCAATCATACGACTGATCCAGTCTCCTGGTTCAGTCGTGCGACTGGTCCATAAGCATGATGTATTCATGCGTATGGTCCATAAGTATGTGCCATTAGCATGAATACTCATCCGACTATATTGAACACATTACTCAATCATTATTGACTTAGAATTGTGTACAACAACCACAAACCTATATAAGAAGTCATACATATGAATTAAAGATAAATAGACATCAAATCATATATCATATTTCATTACATTGTCAAATTACACATATGTAAGAAATGAAAGACTTTTACATTTAAGCACATAACTAGGTACACATGTATCTACAACTCCCCCTTGGACCTAGTTTCCTCTATCGTCTAACATTCTTAACATGTTCTTGGATTTCTTGTACTTCTCTTCTCTTGTGACTCCTGCATGTATCTCAAAAGCAAGACAAGCTACCCATTTAGCTTTCTTGATATCAACATTTGCGTCTAAAGCTTGGGCTGTGCTTTCTTCTTTATCTTTTTCCATTTCCTCCAGTTTCTCAAACATAGCACTGCCAAAAGTATCACCCAAGTTAGGTATAACATTACCTTCGTGGTCAGTGTACTTTGGATAATGCTCATCAGTGACATCCTCGATCTCAATTTCATCTACATCGTTCAGCTCATCGTCACTCACAACATCTACTTCTAGAGCATCTTTTACAAGCTTGTCAGGATTTAGTCTAAACATTTCAGCGAGCTGTTCGTCCATCAATCATGAATAATCTCACCCTCTTTCGGAGTGTAGGTCACAGATCTCCTGACTATCCCTTGCAAGTCAAGAATCATGGTAAGTTGAGTCTTGAGTTGCTAAAGGGGTTCGACATCATACTCGTCTGTCTGTTGAGCTTCATCTGTTTGATTAAACATTTAGTACATCACACATTAGTCATTATATAAAACATTAAAACATAAACAAACATAAATGATCATTAATTAAATTAATGTCATATATAATTCAAGTACAAAAGTTTTTTTCAAATACAAAGACATCTAATAATTACTTTTGTCTTGATCTGTTGGTTCTTCAGCTGGAGGAGCTAAGGTCGAGGCTCCTTGATCTTGGCTTCTTTTAGTGCGCCTCTCCTGAGCTTGAGGATTTGAGGCTGACGTAGATGTATCACCTTCCTCATCATCATCTTCATCTTTATCTTTACCGCTCGGTCCTCCTTCAACAACATCTTCCTCAAAATCATCTTCATCCTCATCATCATCATCATCATCATCATCATCATCACCATCATCACCATCCTTTTTCTTAATGGCTCATTCTTTGATCCCTTGAGCTTTAGTAGTATCTTCTTGTTCTTCTTCTCAAGCTCCTCTATCCTCTTCACCGATGCCAACATCAGCTCATTTTGACTCGTAAGTGCTTGGTGGGCTCGGCTTAGAGCTCTTTCATACTGAGCGTTCTTCTTACTCAGCTGTACCATCTGCTTTGCCTAAGCTTCATTCACCTCCATCATCTTGTGTAGCTGAGTAGCTCTTAGCTCATCAGTGGCAAGCATCTTTAGTACAATGCTGTTGAGGTTAGCAAGCTATTCCTCTAACCTGACATTTGGTAGAGTGAATCCAGGTGTAACTATGGATTGGGTGCAGGGTCCAGCCTGGTGAGTAGTTATGGTGGTGGTGGATGTGGTGAAGATGGGAGGTGGAATGGAGTGGGATGTGGTGGAATGGCTGTGGTAGTGGTGGTGGGAGGAGTGATCGTAGTAGTGGGAGGAGTGGTGGTGGTAGTAGTACCTGTGGTGGTGGTGGTAGGAGATGTGGTAGTGGTGGTGGCTAGAGTGGTGGTAGAAGATAATGTGATCAAAGTAATCCTAGCCCTCTTACTCTTCTTCCCATGGGGATGGGCCATTCTTTTCTTCCTGGATCCCTTTGCAATAGGCACTCCCCCTTGGATGATGGGCTAGTCAGGGGTGTAAGTAGGATCAGTA
Source organism: Flaveria trinervia (assembly GCA_025506515.1). Taxonomy (NCBI): domain Eukaryota; kingdom Viridiplantae; phylum Streptophyta; class Magnoliopsida; order Asterales; family Asteraceae; genus Flaveria; species Flaveria trinervia. The sequence continues at coordinate 7,256,166 of CM046449.1, forward strand.
ACATCAACAGCAGCACCCCTCGACTCAGCCTGGCATCCGCCCACCGCCTCTATCCCTTTGTCGGTGGCCACAACCCGGCTCCTGACAATCCTCACTAACGGCTCATCATCCGACTCCTCATCTTCGTCTACCAAGAAGTCTTGGTGGAAAGTAGCCCTTTCTCTTCCACCACCAGGTGCCTCACCACCTAGACCCTGATCATTATTGTCGTCGTCGTCTTCATCAATTGGTGCCATGATGGGCTCGACATCAGACTCACTGTCATCGTGATGCCACTTCTTACAGGATGGCGCCACGTACTCTGCATTGGCCAAATGAACAAACAGTCTCCTCACCGGGGGCTTTACTTGCTTCCCCCGGTAGACCTTCATCCGACCCAATGTCATATCATCCATAATCTCTAGGACAACCACATCATCCCTCTCTTTTGGCAACGACGGAAGCTTCTGATCAATGATCATCTATAGAAACCTTGGGTACATGTAGAATCCTTCCTTGCATTTGGCCTTTATGTTCTCGACCATGTAGGAGAAGATCATCTGGGAGAAACTAAATGGGTGGTTCAGCACCAGAGCAACATATGCGTTCTGGATTTAATATGACATCTCGTCAAACCCTCCCTTCCTCGATGCTATGCACTTCAGGATGACATAGGCCAAGTACTTAAACTAGGGGCACATGTTGCTATTTTTGAGCATACCTGCGTTGATGTCCCCAATGTACTTCATCCTCAAAAGGCATCCTCCAACAGTCAAAGGATGTAGCTTGGTCGAGTGGTCACCATCGTTACCCAAATCCAGGACTTGCCTAAGATCGACTGCAGCAACACTGATCTCCTGTCCGAAGATCGAACTCCGGATACTGTACGGCTTAGTGGACCTATCAACAGTAGCCCCTTCCCAGAAAGTCTGCTGTAGTGATTTGTATGGAGTGCAAGGTGTAGATATGGACTTGAAGATCCTCGATCTCTTGAGAAAGGCACTGATCCACGCAAACTCAGAAGCATTCCGAGTAGAAGCATCTAGATGAGCATAAATATTGTGCTTGGGGCTCATCGTCCATCTATAAGCCATGTTGCTGTAACACAAGAAACATATACATTAGAGTTGTGTATAGGAGATGACTATTGAAACTTAAGCTGTTTTATCATACTGGTTCAGTCATGCGACTGAACCATACAATTGAGTGTTAGTCATACGATTGAGCCTGCAGCTAAGTTCAGTCGTGCGATTGAGCATGTGACTGAGCTTAGACATTTGCTACACCATGAGGTTGAGTCAGTCATGCGACTAAACCCATACGCATGATTCATACGTGTGATTAAGTCATTTTCCTGGCTCAATCGTGCGACTGGAGTTCATCAGTATGACCATTCGTATTCTACACTGTTGAACACCCTAGAATTGAATCTTTGTCAAAACTTGATATTAGCATTCGCATTTAGACGCATTAGACTAGCTGAGACTCGTAATAACACTTAATGTCCTTCAAATCAACATTTATGTCTAGTTAAGTGGTCTATTATTAAGATTTGGTCTCGGTTCTTGATTTTAGCAGAATCGGCCCTTAGGGTTCGAATAAACCGATCATTAGGGTCTATTTCAGTCTCACAATACCTGTAGATGAATGTGAAATTAGTTAGAATCAAAATCAGCAAGTAATCAAGGTAAAAGAAATTTGGGCAGAGTGTTTGCGTATGAGAGAAGTTTGAATGCTTTGAAGGGTGGTGAGAAATAGGACTGACTCACTTTTCTATATATACTGTTTTAATGTTTAGTAGTGCGACTGGACCCATACTCATGTTTCAGTCGTGCGACTGAGCCCATACTCATGCTCCAGTCATGTGACTAGGGTTTAGTCGTGCGAATGGGGTTCAGTCGTGCGACTGGCTCATACTTCTTCATTCATTCGTACGATTGGTTCAGTCTTGTAGTCCAATCACATGGTTGTCCCATACTCATGGTCCAATCGTGTGACCGGCTCATACTTATGGTTCAATCATGCGATTGGCTCATCCTTATGATTCATTCATACGATAGGTTCATACTCATGAGTTTGACCTCATACACTTTCAAACCCTTAAACTTTTATCTTTTTATATCTTATATTATGAACACCGATCATCTCAGACATGCCCCTTTTTAATTGAAAAACCATTTGATCACCTCAGACGTGATCTTTTGAAGTTAAAACCATTTGATCATCTCAGACGTGATCCTTTTAATTTAAAACCGATTGGTCACCTCAAACATGACCCCTTTTAGTGAGTGATTCACAGATTACGTCCAGTTGTATAGTCTGTCATCTACGCTACAATATACTAGAAAATACAAAATAGCTTAGAAATTTAAAAGAAAAACAAGACATATTTTGTTGTTTTGGGTTTGCGCAGAAGAGCTTCAAGTTAATTTAATCATTTCTAGAATGATTCATTGTGGAATCATACATGTATATCAGAATCGATTGGGAACCACTTTTTAATATGCACTTTGATGCTAGATTCTTGTTTTGTCTGAGAGTCAATAGCACTTTCAAGAACTCATACTAGAGCTATAAAATTCACACAATGATTTTTGACTTTCAAGAATTGCAGCCACGATGATTTTCAGTATATTTGTCCACTTAAATCCATACGCAGACTTTTGACTTACATTGGTGATGAATTAGGTTTAATTATTTCAACAAACATTTGTTGATCCCACACTTATATGGTAATCAATATTCCTCAGGAGATTTTTGAGTGGTCTACAGGTATTGGACAAGAAGAAACTATTCTAAGAGCTTTCAAAGAGATGCCAAGCCTCAGGTCAGTGCCATCGCACAACAAAGAGGCACAACCAACAATGAATTCTAGAATATTTAGGTTATGCTTATCCTCAGGTTAGTGCCACCGCACAACAGAGAGGCACACCACCTATCTTCTTGTTAGAGCATTTATTTTTCTTTTGCACACAATGCACCAACAGCATTAGTCATTAGCTTGATTGCTTTTAGCAGTTTTTACATGTGCTTTTGCTCATATTTATGGTCATCCGCACACATTTGTAGCGTTTATTTTGCTCATCATCTCTTATTGGAAATGCGCTGATTGTGTTATCCAGGGATAAGATGAGAACCATAGCAAGTAGAACAATTTAGTTTGAATAGTAATTCACCAATGAAGTCTACTCATCTATTGTGTTGAATCTACCGACACATCATATAATAAACTAGCAACCTCTAGGTCTACTTTCTCTATGTTACCTTAGTAGTAAACTAATTTAACTATCATTTTTCTTTAGTTGTGCTTAGACTTCTCAGACTTGTACTTTGAATTTTGCATTTAGAGCAAATTAGTTTTGAAGTCCCAACCAATTTGTTCCTTGTGTACTATCATTTTCCATAAGCTTTGAATCAAAATCACAGATTTGATTTCACTTCTTTCAGCTAACCTGCCCTCCCCTTTGTTTCTTTAAGTAATGAAATACTGAAATTTAATACTAACCTACGGCTATTCTTCCCCTAAAATACTAAAACCGATTTTTTTTTTGTGTTTTTGGATTTTAATAGATAGGAAAATAAAATAAGAGAAAATAAGACAAACTAGTTAGACTAAGAACTGTCTTCTTCTTGAATTACATCATCTTTCTTTTTCACGCCATTAACCTCTAAAAGATATAAAAACCTAGTTTTGTCGAATGCTTTTGTGTAGAGGTCGGCGTGTTGAAAATCAGTATTAATTTTAACAACATCGATTAATTGCTTTTCAAAGCAGTCACGTATAAAGTGATATTTAATACCGATGTGTTTTGTTTTAGGGTATTGGACAGGATTTTTGATGAAAGCAATAGTAGCAGAATTATCAACAAAAATAAGGCTGTTAGAAAATTGCAAACCGTAGTCGCGCATTTTCTGTCGAATCTAGATGATTTGTGAACAGCAACTTGCAGCAGCAACGTATTCAGCTTCACATGTTGATAGAGCAACTGAGGTCTGCTTCTTACACTACCAGGTGACTAACCATCTACCAAAGAACTGACATCCCGCTGATGTTGACTTGTAATTCATTTTGCAGCCACCATAGTCCGAGTCACTATACGCTGTAAGCTCAAAGTCATCATCATGAGGATACCACAATCCGAGTATTGGAGTACCCTTCAAATAACGAAAAATCTGTTTAACCCTGATTATATGATTTACTTTAGGATTTTCCTAATATCTGGAACAAAGACATGTGGCGTACATGATATCAGGATGCGAGGTTGTGACATACATGAGAGATCCGATCATTCCTCTGTACATGGTGGCATCAACCAGATCACCATTTTCGTCGGGTGCCACATCATGGTTCGTGGCTAGTAGGGTTCCAGCTGCTGAAGCATTCTCCATATCGAATCGACTGAGGATATCTCCTACATATTTGGTCTGATGCAAGAAGATTCCCTTTGGTGTCTGATCCACCTGTAAGCCGAGAAAGAACTTTATCTCCCCCATGGTACTCATCTCAAACTTTGCGTTCATTACAGATTCAAATTCTTCACATAATTCTTCGTTTTTGGAACCGAAGATTATGTCATCATCATAAATCTGTACCAGTAGTAAATCTCCATCTTTTTCTTTGATGAACAATGTACAGTCAATCACTCCTCTGCGAAAACAGTGTTTCACAAGATGAGTTGAGAGTTTCTCATACTAGGCTTTAGGGGCTTGATGGAGCCCGTAAAGAGCCTTTTCTAGTTTGTAAACTCTATCACGATGATAAGGATCCTCAAAGCCTTCGGGTTGACTGACATAAACCATCTCACGGATTTCCCCATGAAGGAATGCACTCTTCACATCTAGTTGATGAACTTTAATCTTCATGTAGAATGCATAGGCTAGAAATATACGTATTGCTTCCATCCTTGCCACCAGTGCAAACACTTCATTGTAATCTATGCCTTCAACTTTTTGAAATCCTTGAATTACAAGTCGAGCCTTATTCCTGATTATGACCCCTTGGTCATCTTTCTTGCATTTCAGCACCCATTTAGTGCCAATCACCTTAGCACCTTTTGGTTTGTCCATGAGGGTCCATACTCCTAACTTCTTGAACTGTAGGAGTTCTTCTTGCATCGCATTGACCCATGCCTTATCAATTGAGACACAAAACATGGATATGCACAATCGTGAAGATATCCTTTTTCCATGACCAAGGCATAATCAGCTGAGTATAGTTGATGTCGTGTCTGTACTCCCGAGCGAACATCCCCAATGACATTGTCCAAGGGATGATAAAACATTTATCCGAGATCCAGGAGTCGTGGGAATAGCTACTTCAGTATCCAGATTGTTAAACCTAGGTTCGGTAACTGTAGCTGTTAGAGTATGAGGTTCTGAAGTGTCGGAGGCATCAAGATTTGATGCTTGTGCACTTTCATTGGTGGGAATCTATTTCTCATGATCCACATCAGCAGTCTTAACTGCTTCATCATCCGATGAAGAATCACTTACTTCAAGGTCTCCCCCTGAAGAGCTAGAAGTATCATCTAATGGACCAGTTTATGCCGAGTTTGGTGGAGGAGTGTTAAGAACATCGTACATCATCCTAGAAGAAAGCTCTTCATCAGTATGAGAAGGCAGCAGATTGAAGGATTTGAAGAATCCATTGTAGTCAAAGAAGAATGAGGGTCCTTTCCCAGCAGGGGGAGTGGTGTATCTTTGAACATCAACATTGCACCACACTTCTACCTGACCTATTGAGTTGTTGTAAACTCTCTTGTCTGGTATGCTGTATCTGAGAAAGATACCTTCCTCTGCCTTCTCACTTAACTTCCCAGTCTGAGTCTTCTTCAACAACGTGCATGGTGCGCCAAACGGTTCTAGATACTCCAAGTTAGGTTTACGTCGCTAGAGTAGCTCATAACATGTTTTCTCATGTCGTTTGACCAATAAGACTCGATTGAGCGTGTAACAAGCATTAGCCACTGCCTCATTCTAGAATTGAATATGCAGTCGGCTAGCATTGCCCTGGCAGTCTCTATCAAGCTCCAATTCTTCCTCTCAGCTACGCCGTTCATCTGTGGAGTGTAGGCAGAGGTGAATTGATGAACAATTCCTCTTTCTCTACAGTATGCCTCCATCCACCGATTCTTGAATTCTATGCCTTGTCTGATCGAATTTGCCTAACTTTCAGCTTGTAGAGTGATTCTAATGTAGTTACCAGATGTTTGAATGATTCAAAAGTTTCTGATTTGGCTTTCAGAAACATCACCCAAGAGAATCTTGAGTAATCATCTGTTACTACAAATCAATACAGATCTCCAGTAATGCTCTTTATGCTGACAGGGCCAAATAGATCCAGGTACAGAAGCTCGAGAGGCTTATCAATAGAGTTAACTTTCTTTGCCTTGTGAGCTTTCTTGGTCTGTTTCCCTTTCTTACATGCTATGCAGAAGTCTGGAAGCTGGAAGTTCTTGACATTTATACCATTCACTAGCTCATTCTAAATCAAATGATTCATCTTCCTAGGATTGATGTGTCTCATTATCCTATGCCATGAGACTGAGTCCCTCTCAGTTGCCTTTGACAAGAAGCATTGAACAGTGTGATCGGTTGTGGAGGCTTTTGATAGATCCAAGACATACAAGTCATTATATCTTGAAGCTGACATAAGAACCTTATCCTCCTCAATCACATAGTCCTTCTTCAACATGTAGCACTTGTTGTCAAATACAACTTTAAATCCTTTATCACAGATCTGGGAGATTGAAAGTAAGTTGTTTTGTAGTTGTTGAACATAGTTGACCTTGTGAAACTTTACTTACTCGTTTCTCACTTCGCCTTGTGCGGTGATGCAGCCTACTTTTTTCCCAGCAAATGAAACATGTCCCCCTTTCATTTGTTTGACATTAAAAAGGAGGGACGAATTCCCTGTCATGTGCCTGGACGCCCCACTATCAATAATCCAGGTATTAGAGATAGCACTGTAGCGGACACCCTGCATAGTCAAAGAAACTTGTTAGTTCAGATTTGGGACCCAAGCCTTAACTAGCTTGGGTGACCCAGAGGTATCACACATCACAAACTCAATCCATTGTCCTTTCGAGGATGAGGGTACATCCTTTTTCTTCTTGTTCTCACTATCAGACACGTTACTTGATTTTTCTTTCCATAAGCCAGTTTTGTGTAAGGCCTGTTTATGGTAAACAGTTGACTGGCTTATTGTTTGAACTTTAGATTCACTAGCACTCTTAGGTGGAGTGTTAGATCTTACTTTTGAAAAGCTTGGTTTTGCATCATAAAGTTCAATTTTCTTTCTAGGCCTCTGATAATAAGGACAATTAGTAGAGACATGTCTTTGTTTTCCACAACTGTAGCAAGATCTTGCTTCTACAAATTGAGGAAAACTTTTATGTGATGCTGAGTTTGGTGAATGTGTGAGGTGAGTCTGGTTGGGTTTTATCACTTCTCTTTTAGATGTTTCAGCCTTGTTCACAAAATTAATTGTTTTAACGTTTGAACATCTTTAACTTGCACTTTGTTTAGACTTTGATGATTTATATGTTTATATGTTTTTAGTTAACTAGTTTAGTTAGTTTGGGTTCTAAAATGGACGTTGGTGAACCTGACCTTACATTAACCCTTTTAAATGCATCATCCAAATTCTCAACTGGCATCTTGCCTTTTAATTTCAAAGTAGACTCTTTCTGTTTAGTGTCAGATTTCACAAGCTTACCCGTTGAATCAAGATTACTAACTAGAGGAGTAGACACCACATGATCCTTAATTGGGTTGTTATTAATAGGTCTATATTTTGTATTCAAAAGGATCTCATGTGGTGGTGGAACTACTTTGTACCCCAAACCTTCCCCATTGTTTCTTCTTTCACTAAGTTCTGAACTATGTGAGAAGAACTAGCCCAACTATGCGGTTTTTGTTTTAAAGAATTAACCTTGACTTCCAAAACTACTTTCTCCTTTTTGTTTTCTTCTAAATAATTTAAATAAAACTTTATATCATTAGATTTATTTAAGGCAACAACCTCGGTTTCCCTTAGTTGTTTACCCAAAAGTTCTATCTTTTCTTTAAAACTACACTCATTTTGTTTTAATATACGATTAGCTTCAGTGCAGAGTTGTAAATCATTTACTAAGTTATCATTATGTTCTAATAACCTAGCGAATTTCAAATCAATGCTTTCTCTAAATTTGTCACATTCATTACAAGCATGTTTTTCAAACAGTTGGTCTATAGTACTTACCTGTGAGGAATTTGTTGAATCTGCCATCAAAGCAGAGTTAAACTCTTCGGATGCTGGAGATTCTAAACTTGTTGCTTTGAGCTCTTCCACAACTAAGTGATCTACCACGTTCATAGCTTCTTCGGTATCTGTAAGGCCCCGTTCCCGGGACACTTATAGCTGGCCAATCATTGCTCACAAAACATACAATTGCATTTAACATTCATAAAAAACATCGTAGCGGAACATTTAAATAACTTTTCATTTCATAATAACTACTTTTGCAAGTTAATACAATCCTTCATTACACATTTTCATTTGTTCGCATTATAATGAAAAGCGGTAACAAAAGAATGCCATCCAAAATGCCAAGTAGGTGCCCCGTGCCATCCTCAGCAATGCTCACCTGCCAACTACAAAATGCATAAAAAGTCAGCGTTGCTGACTGAGTTCTAGTTTTATAATAAAAAATATTTTACTATCATTAAAACCGTTCTTTACTTTTGCATGTGATCACACATCATACGTACAAATAGATAATATCATTATTATCTTCATCATTTGTTCATTAACTTCCTTTTGTTCATCGTACGTCATTCTCATTCACATTCATTACTTTCATTCTCATTCATTCATACTTTCTTACTTTCATCATTACTTCATTTTATTCCATCAAAAACCATGAACCTTTACCCTACCATCATGCATAAAGCTGGTACTGGGCCGGGGTCTATCATAGACCCCCCGTCATGGCGCACAACAGCCTGGCCACAGTACATAGGGTAAGTTCAGGTGTACCATTGTCATGTGCTATACCCACCATCATGCATAAAGCTGATACTGGGCCGGGGTCCATCATTGTCCCCCTGTCATGGTGCACAACAGCCTGGCCACAGTATCTAGGGTAAGCGACAAAGGTTCTATACAAATGGCCAATCACAAAGAATGACCCTGATATGCATCTTTCAGGGGTAGCTAACCCACACACTATTGGGCTAACACCCTTCATTGGGCGTGTTCTGACATACAAGGCTTGCAAGACTTTCTTTACTTTCCATCGTTCATTAATGCATGCCTTAACTTATCATGTTTCTCTTTTCATTATCTTCCGCTTTATGTTACATAATACTTTAATTTCATTCATTAACATTCAACGTAAATCCGTGGGAAAATAAACATACATAATAAGGAACATCAACATAAACAGTCAACATCATCATACAGGGCATCACACATACATAACATACATCATACATACCATCATGCACACGCATCAATCATACATCATAATATCATCATACAATGCCCATTACATTGTCTATGACCACAAAAAGTCAACTTTCATAGCCCCGGGAACCTCTCAAGTCAAAGCCTAAATTTCTCTTTTTCCCCTAAAGTCTAAGTGTTCATCCACATTTTTTTTACTTCATCCGAATTTGTTTCTGTTCATTTGCATTTGTTTTACTCATCCGCATTTGTTCATCCGCGTTTGTTCATCCGCATTGACTTTACTCATCTGCATTTCCCATACTTAGTCAATGTTCATCCGCATTTCATCCAATACTCATCCACATTGACTTACGTTGATGCTCATCCATATTAACTGTTCATTCGCATTGACTTTCAATTACTCATCCGCATTGACTTACTTAATAGTTAATGCTCATGCGCATTAACTGTTCACCCGCATTGACTTCCATTACTCATCCGCATTTCTTCTACATACTTAGGCAGATTCTAAAACTTAATCATATGAGCCCTAAAGATCAGATCTCAGTTCCCAAGCACCATCTATCATGTTCTATGCTTAAATCTTACATTCTAAGCCTTAGAAACACAACCATAACATCAACAAGCATGAACATAGCCCAACATCACCTCATAATCACAACATACATACATTCATACATACGGGTTTAAAACCCAGTTTAATGAAAACATACATTCATGTATTTCCAGCCTCAAAATCAGTTAAGAACTAGTAAAAGAGGGGTTCTAGAACTCACCTTTGCAACTCTTGAGTATGGCTTCTTCCAAACTCGGTTGAAATTGAGTTCAACCGCCTAGAAACTGACTAAAAACATACCCGAACACATACAAACACACATAAGCATAAACCCGAGGATATGAGCAGTCAAGAACATCATAAACACATGATTTCTTACCTTGAATTCACACTTTTCTTGTTCTTCCTTCTAAAACCGAGAGTTTTCTGCTCTTGCTACTTTCTCTCTCTAAAAAAATGAAGATTATGAGTGAAGAAAGGGTGATGGGTGGCCATCACCTTTATTCACCAACTTTTCAAAGATTTTGTCTTTACCCCAAGACTTGGGTTTTATTTATTTTCCTTCTTTATCCTTCACTTTATTCTTCTTTCTTTGTCTTCAAAAAAATAACCAGGCATTACAAGTCCACCCCTCTTATTTAGCTGTCTCATCTGGGTAATGTTGTCTCATCTTTTCTTCGGTCTCCCACGTAGACTCGGATCCCTTCCTGTGCTTCCACTGTACACGCACAAGAGGAACCACTTTATTCCTCAGCCTCTTCTCTTTTCGATCAATGATAGCCACTGGTTGCTCCACATAATTGAGCCGTTCATCTACCTCGATATCCTCCACTGGAACAATCATATCCTCGTCTGCTAAACATTTCCTCAGATGAGATACATGGAATGTTGGGTGAATTACACTTAACTCATCTGGTAACTCCAACTTATAGGCCACCTCTCCTACTCTAGCAACGATTCGGGAAGGCATTATATATCTCGGGCTCAACTTGCCCCGCTTTCTAAACCAAATGATACCCTTCCAAGGTGAGACCTTCAACATAACCCTGTCACCCACCTGGAACTCAATTGGTCTACGTTGTTTATCAGCATACGACTTCTATCTATCTTTGGCTGCCTTCATGAAGGCTTTGATCTTTTCAAGCTTCTCAGTCGTAGCCTCGATCACCTCGACACTTCCTAATTCTTTCTGACCAATATCACCCCAACACACGGGTGTTCGGCATCTCCTACCATATAGCATCTCATAAGGGGGCATACCAATACTGGCATGATAGTTGTTGTTATATGAGAACTCAGATACAACTTACTCCAAAATCAATGACACATGCCCGAAGAATATCTTCCAGTGTCTGAATCGTCCGTTTCGACTGACCATATGTGTGAGGATGATAAGCCATGCTAATATGCAACCTCGTCCCTATTGGATCATGGAATTTCTTCCAAAATTTAGATGTAAACCGGGTGTCACGATCAGACACAATAGACACCGACACACCATGACGAGTTACAATCTCCTTAATGAAAAGATCGGCCAACCTCTCAGATGAATATGTCTTGCAGATCGGTACGAAGTGAGTACTCTTCATCAAACGGTCAACTATCACCCATATGGCATCATATCCTTTCGGGGTACGCGGTAGCTTTGTAATAAAGTCCATGGTGATATGTTCCCACTTCCACTCCGCTATATCCAAAGGTTGGATCTTCCCATACGGCTTTTGGTTCTCGGCCTTCACTTGTAAACAAGTAAGGCATTTACTCACATACTCCACCAATCATGCTTTATACCCGACCACCAATAGTCTTTCTTCATATCTTGGTACATCTTTGTAGCACCGGGATGAATGAGTATCGAGTATTATGAGCTTCATCCATGATCTTCACGCGTAGATCCCCAAAAAAAGGAATCCACATCCGTCCAAATCGGGTTCTAACACCAAGCGTGTTTTCGCCTAACTCCGCAACCAGACCTCTTATTCTTTCAGAGTTAAGATAATCTTCTTTCAACGCTTCATCTTGAAACTCTTTGACTTGTTTCACCACGTCGGAGGTCATGATTAACTGGTAAGCTTTCACCCGAATCGGCTCGGGTCTCTCCTTCCAGCTAAGGGCATCCGCCACCACATTGGCTTTTCCTAGATGGTAGTAGATCTCGCAATCATAATCCTTTATGAGCTCCAACCATCATCTCTGCCTCATGTTCAGGTCCTTCTGCTCGAAGAAGTACTTCAAGATCTTGTGGTCAGTGAATATGGTGCACTTCATCCCCTAAAGGTAGTGCCTCCAAATATTTAACGCAAAGACCACGACCGCTAGCTCCAAGTCATGAGTAGGACAATTAACCTCATGAACCTTCAAATGTCGGGATGCATAGGCTATAACCTTCCCTCTTTGCATTAACACACACCCCAACTCCGAGTAGGAAACATCATAATAAACCACCAGATCTTCACTTCCATCAGGTATTGACAGAACAGGAGCTTGAGTCAACTTCGCTTTCAATTCCCCTCAAACTCCTCTTCAACTTGACCCCATACAAACTTTAAATCTTTCCGGGTCAGCTTGGTTAGTGGAGAAGCGATCTTAGAGAAGTCTTGAATGAATCTTCTGTAATAGCCTGCCAAACCCAAGAAACTACGAATCTCGGATGGCGTCTTGGGAGACTTCCATTATATCACTGCCTCCATCTTTGTTGGGTCCACCATAATCCCGTCAGGATTCACCACTGACCCAAGAATTGAACCTTGCGCAACCAGAATGCGCACTTGGAGAACTTAGCGTACAACTTCTCCTTTCTCAACGTCTCCAAAACCTCTCAAATGTGACCAGCATGCTCTATCTCGCTCTTCGAATAAATCAGGATATCATCAATAAACATAATCACTGATTTATCCAACATTGGCCGACACACTCGATTCATCAGATCCATAAAAGCAATTGGTGAATTGGTCAAACCAAATGACATAACAAGGGACTCGTAGTGACCATAACACATGTGAAAAGCTGTTTTTGGGACATCCTGCTCATTCACCTTTAACTGATGGTAGCCCGATCGAAGATCTATCCTTGAGAACCAACTGACACCTTGAAGCTGACCAAACAAACCATCAATTCTTGGTAAGGGGTATCGGTTCTTTATCATCAACTTATTCAACTCACAGTAGTCAATACACATCCTCATACTACCGTATTTCTTCTTACGAATAAGATTAGAGCACCCTAAGGAGAGATACTTGGTCTAATAAACCCCTTATCAAGCAGCTCTTGCAATTGCTCCATCAATTCTTTCATTTTAGTCGGAGCCAACCGATATGGTGCCTTGGCAACAGGTTGGGCACCTGGTATCAAATCAATCTAAAATTCAATCTCTCTATCAGGTGGCACTCCTGGTAAGTCTTCTGGGAACACGTCTGGAAAGTCACACACAACCGGTACATCAGATAGTTGTGGTGTTGGTGTTTCCATATCTTTCACATAAGCCAAGTAGGCGCTACATCCACACCTCATGCACTTTCCCGCCACCGCCATTGAGATTACTTTCGGAATCGTCATGACCCGATCACCATAAACCGTTACCGAAATCCCGTCAGGCGCTGTCAAACGAATCATCTTCTTGCGACAAACAATGTTCGCCTCGTAGTCCGCTAGCCAATCCATACCCAAGACTACATCAAACCCACCTACGGTCATCATAAATGGTCTAACCGGAAACTTATGACCTTCTAATTCGACATCACATCCTTCTATTACCTCACAAATCCTGGTAGACTTACCTATGGCAGTTTCTACATCAAAGGGCGCATCTATATTCTTACTACTAAGAGGTAGTTTAGCACAAAAAGCAGTAAAAATGAAACTTTTACTAGAACCAAAATCGAATAATACAGAGGCTAAAGTTTGGTTTACTAGAAACGTACCTGACACGACATTACGGTCCGTCCTAGCCTCCTCCTGTATCATCGTAAACACTCTGGTCTTGCCCTCGGTCCTTCACCTCCAGTTGTCTTCACTCCAGAACCCTCAGCCCTCGGCTTCTTATAGTCTCTACTCATGTGGCCCTTAACGCCACAGTTAAGACATCGGACCGTACGACAATCCTTTGCTATATGCCCCGTCTTCCCACATTTGAAGCATAAGTTCAATCCCAGACTACATTCTCCAGTATGCTCTTTTCCACATGTCCAACACTTCTTCGACCCCGCACCAGATATGACCACACAGCGGTCATCCACCCGTGCCTTCTTGTTACTCGTCGGGGCACCACCTCGACCAAACCTTTTCCCACTCCAATTCCAGTCACCACCACCTTTCTTGCTACCCTCGGCCACCACCACGGTTCTCTCATCGTACAACCACCCTGCCAAATCAACCTCCGACCTAAACGTGCTTGGCCGGGTGGCGATCATGTGCCTGCGAATATCCGCTGGAAAGCCCTGAATTTATCTCTTGATCTTTCGTGACAAAGGCGTCACTTGGTCCGGCACCAGACGTGCCATCTCATTGAACTTGGTAGTGCACTGCTGATGTGTCATCGTCCCTGCCTCTAACTACAAGAACTCCCTCTCAACCTTTTCCATCTCCCTATTAGGACAAAACTCCTCAATCACCAACTTCTTCAGCTCAGACCATCTCATCCTCCTAATAGCCCGACTACCCTCAGCTTGGACGATATTGTCCCACCAGCATAAAGCTGAGTCCACGAAAGAGTGGGCAACACACTTCACCTTTGAAATGCCCCGTAGTTACAGCCTTGTGCCACCTCTAGCGTAGGCTTTTCTTCTTCCTCTTCTTCTTCATCATCAGATAGAACTGTCTTGGTCTCAGCTTGTCTCCTTTCACCCATAGGTCTACTCCTTTCCTTTCTTTCCCCATCTCTAACAGCCTTTATCACTTTGGTCACCACAGACGGTAGGATCATCTACATGACCTAATGCACTTCCTCCACAATCGCCTCCTTCACTGAGGCTCTCAGATTAGCACTCTCATCACCACCCTCCGGATGAGGGGTCTCTAGTTCTTCATGAACCACCTTTTCAACTCTAGGTCCTCCTCTCGTGACCCATGGTTCAGCACCACGTCCTCCACCATGTGAAGCTTTAGATGATCTACCACCGGCCATCCTCACACACACGCTGAAAGATTCAAACACAAACATGGTCATTCAAAGGAACAGCTCAGTTTATGTCAGGTATAGTAAGTCCCTAATTACAGTGGCCAGTTATGATTAGCCACTTACTTTACTCTTCCTACCCCAAGTATTACCTGTCCTGACTACATCAGTATTTAAAACTGTTAGAGAATATATAGTCATATATAGTGTGTCCGTCGTTTGTAGAATAGTATAGGCTTAATGTACTACACCTGATATGTTGTAAACACATGAAACTGGGTCATTCGCAGGAGCATATGCGAATGAGACTCAGTCGTACGACTGAGCCATGCTAATGGACCAGTCGTGCGACTGAGAGATGCGATTGGGACATTCGTAAGACTAAACCATAAGTATGGTCCAGTCGTACGATTGAACCATACGCATGGTCCAGTCGTACGATTGAACCATACGCATGGTCCAGTCGTACGATTGAACCATACGCATGGTCCAATCGCACGAATGGGCCCAGTCGCATCTAATATGGACTGAGGCCTATATATACCAGTTTCAATATGTAGAGAGATTAAGGATTTGAGAGGGAGTCTGCCCGGAGCCTAGGGCTGCCGGATGAGAGGGGAGATCATGCTTGTAATCGTTAGGTTTTATCAATGAAACCATTTATTATAGTTCGTGTTATTGATTGTCTCTTGGTTTTTGCTGTTGTTTATCCTTCCGTCAAGAACACGCTCGGATGTCTACCGATCCAGCCGACTTCATAATTGGTATCAGAGCCGGTTATTGCTGGAATGATCTAACAATTATTCTAGCAGCCTGAGCTCTTGATTTCTGGATCAAATTTTAGATCTTGACGTCAAACCCACTTCGTGTTCTTCTCAGATCTTGTTACCTGTGTTGCTTCTATGTTAAAATGGAACTCAAAACCACGTTCCTATCACCCTTGCAAATCATATGATGTCTATTTTGTTTTTTTCGGTTCATGTAAAATTCATCAGATTAGGGTTTTGGGCAGCCCTGGTGGCTGCACATCTGAAAATTTGTGTGTAGACCCGTTCATGCGACTGGGCCATGCGAATGGACCATTTGTATGACTAGACCATGCTAATGGACCATTCGTGCGACTGGACCAGTCGTATGTTCAATCGTGTGACTGGACCAGTTGTATGTTCAATCGCACGAATGAGCCATCCGCATTGACTCATCCGCATTAGTTCCAGACCAAAAAAAAAGAGTTTGGAACTGCCAGTTGCACAGATTTGAGGATGAGCAAAGCATATTCACCCTGAGGTTCTTTTGTCAAATAAGTTCAATGTATACCCCATTATTCGTCGAAATTCCAGAATAGGTGAATGTAGTTGGAACACGAAAGAGAGAAGAGAAGATGTCAACTGTCGGTGCTGATTTTGTGGAGTAGTCAGGAGCATCTGACTATTTATGGGCCAATCAAGTTATCTTTATCCACACAGAGAGGATTCTCATTCCTAGGGGGAATCCATGTATAGAGAAATTGAAGACGTAATCAGAAAGTGATGATGTGAGCAGGTTTCTGATGTGAATCTACATGCATGCTGATTTGTTTGATATTGTCAGATGTGGATTGAAACCTTTAACCTTTTGCGCAATACACCGTATGAAGACGCCAGGAGAGCACAATGTTTATATATTGGGATATGCTGAATGTGAGGGGGAATTTCTATAGTTGTTAATGTTAATCAGGTTAGACTGTGTGAAGATTGTAGCAATGGAAAACTGTTCATGTCATTATCTGGAAAAATCAGTCATATGGGAAATCTTGCTACTATGATGGTGTTCTGCAAAGTAAACGAAAGCTATTGTGCCTAAATTCATTTTCAGGGATACTGTAGCAACCTGACGGATCGACAACATTGGCTAATATGGTTGTTCATTTGATTCTATTGGAAACCAGAGCAAAGATTGACTGAAGATTGTAAGAGGTGTTATCTACTATTCGCAAGCAACATCCAAGGGGGAATTTGTTGGAGCATATAGTCATATATAGTGTGTCCGTCGCTTATCAAATAGTCTAGGCTTAATGTAATACACCTGATATGTTGTAAACACATGAAACTAGGTCATTCGCAGGAGCATATGTGAATGAGACTCAGTCGTACGACTAAGCCATGCTAATGGACTAGTTGTGCGACTGAGAGATGCGATTGGGACATTCGTAAGACTAAACCATAAGTATGGTCCAGTCGATGATTGAACCATAAGCATGGTCCAGTCGTACGATTGAACCATACGCATGGTCCAATCGCATGAATGGGCCCAGTCGCATCTAATATGGGCCGAGGCATATATATACCAGTTTTAATGTGTAGAGAGATTAAGGATTTGAGAGGGAGTCTGCCTGGAGCCTAGGGCTGCCGGATGAAATGGGAGATCATGCTCGATCTCCCCTTGCCAAGAGTCTTGATTCTTATGTTGTAACGAGCTTGTAATCGTGAGGTTTTATCAATGAAACCATTTATTATAGTTCGTGTTATTGATTGTCTCTTGGTTTTTTCTGTTGTTTATCCTTCCGTCAAGAACACGCTCGGATGTCTACCGATCTAGGCGACTTCACAAAATCTATCAGCAACACATAACCACATAACATGCGCACGTAATACCGGTTAATCATCAGGAAAATACCTAATGGCATGCAGCTACTCAGACTGGCATCCCTTCCCCTTTCCATCCCATTTTCAGCTTAACTTTAGGTTTATTTTGAAAATTTACCCGTTTCACTTAAACTTTGGCTCTGATACCAACTTGTAAGGCCCCGTTCTCGGGATGCTTATAGCTGGCCAATCATTGCTCACAAAACATACAATTACATTTAACTTTCATAAAAAACATCGCAACGGAACATTTAAATAACTTTTCATTTCATAATAACTGCTTTTGCAAGTTAATACAATCATTCATTACACATTTTCATTTGTTCGCATTATAATGCAAAAACAGTAACAAAAGAATGCCCTCCAAAATGCCAAGTAGCTGCCCCGTGCCATCCTCAGCAATGCTCACCTGCCAACTAGAAAATGCATAAAAGTCAGTGTTGCTGAGCGAGTTCTAGTTTTATAATAAAACATACTTTACTTTCATTAAAACCATTCTTTACTTTTGCAAGTGATCACACATCATACGTACAAATAGATAATATCATTATTATCTTCATCATTTGTTCATTAACTTCCTTTTATTCATCGTAAGTCATTATCATTCACATTCATTACTTTCATTCTCATTCATTCATACTTTCTTACTTTCATCATTACTTCTTTTCATTCCATCAAAAACCATGAACCTTACCCTACCGTCATGAATAAAGCTAGTACTGGGCCGGGGTCTATCATAGACCCCCCGTCATGACGCACAGCAGCCTGGCCACAGTAGGGTAAGTTCAAGTGTACCATTATCATGTGCTATACCTGCCATCATGCATAAAGCTGATACTGGGTCGGGGTCCATCATTGACCCCCCGTCATGGCACATAGCAGCCTGGGCATAGTATATAGGGTACGCGACAAATGCTCTATACAAATGGTCAATTAGAAAGAAGGACCCTGATGTGCATCCTTCTGGGGTAGCTAACCCACACACCATTGGACTAACACCCTTTATTGGGCGTGTTCCGACATACAAGGCTTGCAAGACTTTCTTTACTTTCCATCGTTCATTAATGCATGCCTTCATTCATCACGTCCTCTTTTCGTTATCTTCCATTTTACGTTACATAATACTTTTATTTAATTCATTAACATTCAACGTAAAGCCATGGGAAAATAAACATACATAATAAGGAACATCAACATAAACAGGCAACATCATCATACAGGGCATCATACATACATAACATACATCATACATACCATCATGCAGAGGCATCAATCATACATCATAATATCATCATACAATGCCCATTACATTGTCTATGACCACAAAAAGTCAACTTTCATAGCCCCGGGAACCTCCAAGTCAAAGCCTAAATTTCTCTTTTTCCCCAAATCTAAGTGTTCATCCGCATTTCTTTTACTTCATCCGCATTTGTTTCTGTTCATCCGCATTTCTTCTACTTATCCACATTTGTTCATCCGCATTTCCCATACTTAGTCAATGTTCATCCGCATTTCATCCAATACTCATCCGCATTGACTTACTTAGTGGTTAATGCTCATCCGCATTAACTGTTCATCCGCATTGACTTTCCATTACTCATCCGCATTGACTTACTTAATAGTTAATGCTGATCCGCATTAACTGTTCATCCGTATTGACTTCCATTACTCATTCGCATTTCTTCTGCACACTTAGGTAGATTCTAAAACTTAATCATATGAGCCCTAAACATCAGATCTCGGTTCCCAAGCACCATCTATCATGTTCTAAGGTTAAATCTTACATTCTAAGCCTTAGAAACACAACCATAACATCAACAAGCATGAACATAGCCCAACATGACCTCATAATCACAACATACATACATTCATACATATGGGTTTAAAACCAAGTTTAATGAAAACATACATTCATGCATTTCCAGCCTCAAAATCAGTTAAAAACTAGTAAAAGAGGGGTTCTAGAACTCACTTTTGCAGCTCTCGAGTATGGCTTCTTCCAAACTTGTTTGAAATTGAGTTCAACCCCCTAGAAACCCACTAAAAACATACCCGAACACATACAAACACACATAAGCATAAACCCAAGGATATGACCAGTCAAGAATATCATAAACACATGAATTCTTACCTTGAATTCGCACTTTTCTTGTTCTTCCTTCTAAAACCAAGAGTTTTTGCTCTTGTTACTTTCTCTCTCTAAAAAAACGAAGATTATGAGTGAAGAGAGGGTGATGGGCGGGCATCACCTTTATTCACCAACTTTTCAAAGATTTTGTCCTTTTTGTCACTTTTAACCCCTAGACTTGGGTTTTACTTCTTTTTCTTCTTTATCCTTCACTTTATTCTTCTTTCTTGTCTTCAAAGAAAATAACCAGGCGTTATAGTATCCGACATCGCTTGCTCAACTGAAATCTCACCTTCACTGGCAGACCCATCATCCAATGCTTCGACAAAGGCAATGTTTGATTCTCCAGGAAAGACAAATTGGAAGGACCGGTCTTGTCTCACCTTGAGCAGTTAGTGCCTAGTCTCTTTACTTGAAGAACTAGTTCCAACCATGTCTTTGTCTTGACGATTGAAAGTAGGAAATAGGTTACCATTTCCCGTTTGCTTGGGCTTCACACATTCTCGTTTAAATTGCCCCTTTTCACCACAGTTGAAGCAGGCGACCTTGGTTTTGTCAAAACCAAAGGTTGTATCTTTCGTGGGCACTAGATTCTGTCCCGTCTTCTTAACAAACTTTTTAGCTCGTCTAACTGCACTTGGTAGAGCCCACATGATGTCCATTCTTTCCAGCTCATTCTCATCAACTTGCTCGTAGTATTCATCTGCAACATGACAATTTCCAATCTTCCCAGTTACTAAACCATCATGGTATTGAACCACTGCTGGTAGAAGATCAATGTGCTCCTTTGCAACTTCCACTGTGATATTACCGAGATTCTCGGTCTTCAACTTTATAATATTTGCTTCAGGCACTATGTATTGAGTCTCTGATGACCCAGATGTTTCTGGTCCTGAAGTAGTGGTTTGGGAAGGAGCTGCGGAACTGGACACGAATGTTGTTTGTCGTGGTGCTCCTGAATCAGTTGGAGTGGGAACTGAGTTGTAGAGCGAAGGATTCTAAATGTAGGATCCTTTCTTCAACTTGTACTTCATCCTTAGTTTTTCCTCTCTTAACTTCAAGATGAAGTCATTTCTATCTAACTTCGCAAAAATGTCATTCTATCCCAGGTTAGAGACAAATGAGTCCTATTTCTCAAGCAAACCATCAGCAAAGCTTGAAACTTTGTCTTCCATTGAGGTGGTTACGCCATGAGTGTACAGCTCACTCATTAGATGATAGAATCGGTCAATAATATCATCTAAGCTCTCCTTTCCTATCGAAGAGAAATTATTGAACTCCTTCTTGAGAGCCTTAGCCTTCAGTGCCTTTAACGTTACGTTTCCATCATATCTTTTCTCTAATGCCTCCCATAGCTTTTTGGCCTGCTTGGTCTCAGAAAACTTATGAAAGATGTCTTTCGATATTGACTGAGTCAACAGGGCATAAACTTTCTTCTCAACATTGAAAAGTATCTTACGAGCCTCGCTCATTCCACCCAACATCAACTTGACTACATTTGCATTGAATGGTACCGTGTAACCAGTCTCTATAGAAGTCTAAAGGTTGGGATCCAATCCCTTTAGGTAAATCTCAAACCATTGTTTCCACTGAGGATATTAGTCTAACGTCAACAGCTTTAGCGGTTTATTGTGATTACCAATCTCATTTTCCAGAAGAAGTAGGTTTTGGATGCGTGAGTCCTTTCCTACAGTAACGTAGCAAACTGATCTTCCATTTCTATAAACTTTTTACTTGGAGAACAGGACAGCTTCAATCGTGCGAATAGACAATGAGTATGGAACACTCATGCGAATGAAGGGTGCGAATGAATTCAATTGTGCAATTGTATTCACTTGTGTGTATGAATAGGGCAATTAGAAGCAGACGACTGGAGTTCTTCAGTCGTGCGAATGAGCTATGCGACTGAGTTCAGTCGTGCGAATGGAGTGAACGAATGAGTTCAATCGTACGAATGAGCTAGTCGTGCGACTGAAGGCTGTCGTTTTTGAATAAATCGTATTTTTGACACTTAGACACAAAATATGATTTACCCAGAAACCCTAATCTGTCGTATGATGAAAAACTTAAACTTTAATGCCTGAAAATGTCAAAAACACCTGTGGACTCAAAAAGATGACTCTTTTGAATTAAAACAGGAGTGTTGACAGCAAAACTAATTGAATCAAACGCAAAATCAAGAGCCAAAGCTCTGAAACCACTTGTTAGGTACCGTGTACGTACGGAGTACTAACTGATTTTGCGTTATACCTGATCAAATAGTGCGGAATCCTATTTGATTAGCGATCCAATAAGTGAGAATGATTACCCGATCGATATAAGATTGAAACTAAATGTTAAGAATGAATAGGAATCGATCAGGAACAATCTATGAACTTGGACAGGCTGTTTGGGACGCTTTGGACAGCTAGGGTTTATGTGTATATGTAATATCTCTTCCCGTGTTTTTTTCTCACGAATCAGGTCGTATTTATAGGTAGCAGTTTCCATTCGTAGGACTGAACCATTTGCATGGTTCAGTCATGCGACTGAATCATATGATTAAGTCATACGCACGATTGAAGGTTTAGTCTTGATTCTGAGTCAATCTTATGTCTCAATCATACGACTGATCCAGTCTCCTGGTTCAATCGTGCGACTGATCCATAAGCATGATGTATTCATGCGTATGGTCCATAAGTATGGGCCTATAGCATGAATACTCATCCGACTATGTTGAACACATTACTCAATCATTATTGACTTAGAATTGTGTACAATAACCACAAACCTATATAAGAAGTCATACATATGAATTAAAGATAAATTGACATCAAATCATATATCATATTTCATTACATTCTCAAATTACACATATGTAAAAAATGAAAGACTTTTATATTTAAGCACATAAACTAGGTACACATGTTTCTACACACTCGGGTATATCCAAAGGTTGGATCTTTCCATACGACTTCTGATGCTCTGCCTTTACTTGCAAGCAAGTAAGGCACTTACTCACGTACTCCACTACGTTGCGCTTAATACCCGGCCACCAATAATCTTTCTTCATGTCTTGATACATCTTTGTAGCACCAGGATGAATAGAGTATCGAGTTTTATGAGCTTCATCCATAATCTTCACACGTAGATCCCCAAAACGAGGAATCCACATTCGCCCGAATCGGGTCCTAACACCAAGTGTGTTTTCACCTAATTCCGCAACCAGGCCTCTCATTCTTTCAGAGTTAAGATGATCTTCTTTCAACGCCTCATCTTGAAACTCCTTGACTTGCTTCATCACCTTGGAGGTCATGATCAACTGATAAGCCTTCACCCGAATCGGCTTGGGTATCTCCTGTTGGCTAAAGGCATCCGCCACCACGTTGGCTTTGCCCAGATGGTAATGGATCTCGCAATCATAATCCTTTATGAGCTCCAACCATCTCCTCTGCCTCATGTTTAAATCTTTCTGCTTGAAGAAGTACTTCAAGCTCTTATGGTTACTGAATATGGTTCACTTCGTCCCGTAGAGGTAGCGCCTCCAAATTTTTAACTCAAAGACCACGGCTGCTAGCTCCAAATCATGTGTAGGATAATTAACCTCATGAACCTTCATCTGCCAGGATGCATAGGCTATAAACCTTTCCTCGCTGCATCAAGACACATCCCAACCCCAAGTAGGAAGCATCTGAATAAACCACCAAATCCTTACTTCCATCTGGCAATGACAAGACAGGAGCTTGAGTTAACCTCACCTTTAACTCCTCAAACGCCTTCTCCTGATTTTGATCCCATACAAACTTCACATCTTTGCGAGTCAACTTGGTTAGTGGAGAAGCGATCTTAGAGAAGTCTTGAATGAATCTTCTGTAATAGCCCACCAAACCTAAGAAACTACGGATCTCAGATGGCGTCTTTGGAGACTTCCATTGCATCACCGCCTCCACCTTTACCGGGTCTACCATAATCCCCTCGGGATTCACCACGTGACCATAAAACTGAACCTCACGCAACCAGAATGCGCACTTGGAGAATTTAGCATAAAACTTCTCCCTTCTCAAGGTCTCCAACACTTCTCGAATGTGATTAGCATGCTCTCCTCGCTCTTTGAATAAATCAGCATATCATCAATAAACACAGTCACTGATTTATCAAACATCGGCCGACACACTCGATTCATTAGGTCCATAAAAGCAGCTGGCGTGTTGGTCAAACCAAAAGACATAACGAGAAACTCATAGTGTCCATAACACGTGCAAAAGGCTGTTTTAGGTATATCCTGCTCCTTCACTTTCAACTGATGGTAGCCAGATCGAAGGTCTATCCTTGATAACCAATTGGCACCCTGAAGCTGATCAAATAGGTCATCGATTCTTAGTAAGGGGTACCGATTCTTCACCGTCAGGTTATTTAACTCACGGTAGTCTATACACATTCTCATACTACCGTCTTTCTTCTTCACAAAAAAGACTAGAGCACCCCAAGGCAAGATACTCAGTCTAATGAACCCCTTGTCTAGCAACTCCTGCAATTGCTCCATCAACTCTTTCATCTCAGTCGGAGCCAACCGATACGGTGCCTTGGCTATAGGTTGGGCACCCGGTATCAAGGCAATCTAGAACTCAATCTCGCGGTCAGGTGGCACTCCTGGTAAGTCTTCAGGATACACGTCTGGAAAGTCACACACCACCGATACGTTGGTCAGTTATGGTGTTGGCGTATCCACATCCTTCACGTAGGCCAAGTAGACACTACATCCACGCCTCATGCACTTTCCCGCCACCACCATCGAAACCACTTTCGGGATCACCGTGACTTGATCACCATAAACCATCATCGTATTCCCATCAGGCGCTGTCAATCGAATCATCTTCTTGGGACACACAATGTTCGCCTCGTAATCCGCCAACCAATCCATCCCTAGGACTACGTCAAACCCGTCTAAGGTCATCAAAAAGGGTATAACAGGAAACTTGTGACCTTCTAATTATATGTCACAACCTTCTATCATCTCAGAGATCCTAGTATACTTACCTATGGTAGTTTCTACATCGAAGGGCTTATCTATATTCTTACTATTAGCAGGCAATTTAGCACAGAAAGTAGCAGAAATCAAACTTTTACTAGCACCAAAATCAAATAACACAGAGGCTAAAGTTTGGTTTACTAGAAACGTACCTGACACAACATCAGGGTCCGTCCTAGCCTCCTCCTGCGTCATCGTGAACACTCTGGCACTTGCCCTCTGCCCTTCAGCTCCGATCATCTTCTTCTCAACACCGGAACTTTCAGCCCTCGGCTTCTTGCAGTCCCTGCTCATATGGCCTTCCTCGCCACAAGTATAACACCTCCTTACCCCGCAGTTCATTGCCACATGTCCGGTCCTCTCACATCAGAAACAGACATTGGATCCCACTCTACATTCCCCGGCATGCTCTCGTCCACATTTAACACACCTCCTCGACCCCGCACCGGATGTGACCACACGTCTGTAACATCCTGTATTTTTTACGTTAATTAAAAGTTAATGTCATTTATTTTTGTAAGGATCAAAGTTGTCAATTATGAAACTTAAGGTTTACTTATGCTTATTTAGTTGTATGCCTTTAATTCTTCAAATTGAAAGTTAATAGTTCAGTTATGAAATTTAAACATAATGTAAGTAATAATAATATTGCTAATACTAATAATAAGTAATAATAATAATAATAATGATAATAATAATAATAATAATAAGAACAATAAAGGTGATATGAAATGAAAGTTACTAAACTTGAAAATGTTTAAGCCTTAAACTTAATTAAGTTCAAGGGGCCTTTTTGTCAATTAGAAACCTTGAAAATAAAGTTTGGGCATGAAATAACAAACTGGAAACCATAGGGACTAATTGTGTAAAGTATCTAAACCCAAACCCCACCCCCTTTCTCTTTCCCCGTATTTCCGGCCGCCGGCCGGCCAAGTCCGGCGCGGCGCCGGTAACCCCCAAATCCACCCGAAACCCTTAAATTTTGGTACCAAAATCATCCCAATCGGTTTGTTTAAACGTTTCGAACTTGTACACATCAATTAATCACCTTCAAACACCGGTTACAACCTCGAACGATTGAATAACCGAAACCCATTAAACTTCATAACCGTTTGATCCTTAAATCCTAGTAATAATTTAATCAAACGAACATAAACCGTCCTCTAACTAATCTTAAGCGTTCACCACTCTAATTGCACCTGAAACTCACACAATCATCTCCTTCGATCTCCCCACTAACCGCGACCTGTCCGACACTCGATCACCATCATACAAACCTCAAAACCTCTGATTTATAGAGGGCTTTTTATCATCGTATACCTTTGAAGCTGCACACAAGATTAAATTCATTATTATCGGCATTTACACATCGAACATACTCAGGTTGTGGTCGGACTTGTTCATCATTCAATTCTGTGCGCCGCACTTAAATCCGGGTAATTGAAGACATGTATCCACTCGGTTTTACTTAGGGAATAAAAGCCTTAAGTTTAAACCCATTAACATTTACGAATCAATGAGCAATTTGATTCAATCTAGTTCTAGGGTTCTTGAGGATGGGGGGAAACTTTTGATTTGGATTTATAAAATATTAAAGCCAACTTTAACCACGACTGCGGCCCTGGTCTATTGGTTATGTCACTTGCCTCCTAAACATGAGGTCCCGGGTTCGAACCCGGGCAGCCTCATGTAGTTTTTTTAAAAGGTTTTAGCCTTAAATAAAATTTTGAAATATTTTTAATAAATATAAAAATGGATTTTGTAAACACTAAATATTTTTAAAAGCATCAAATCATATTCTGTATTTAAACAATTAAATAAATTTTTTAAAAATATTTTAACAAAGGTTACTTTTGGTTATTTTTATGAATTTTAAATAGTAATTAGTAAATTATTATTTTAAACGTTGCTTTTAAAGTATTGTTTGAAGCGTGTTAATTTTATTATAAAACTTTATTTTAACTTTATATCTAATTTCATCAAATCATTATAAATATTTTTCTCCTTCATATCTTTATATAAA
This sequence comes from Flaveria trinervia, assembly GCA_025506515.1. Lineage (NCBI taxonomy): Eukaryota > Viridiplantae > Streptophyta > Magnoliopsida > Asterales > Asteraceae > Flaveria > Flaveria trinervia. The sequence continues at coordinate 7,283,048 of CM046449.1, forward strand.
ATATAAATATATTCTTTTCATTTATTCCAAGAAAATATATTGGGTTGCAATTGTTAAAAATAATTGACAAAGTCCCAAACATCAAATTGAACTTTAGTTCACGATAATTTGCTAAACTTATTATAATTAAACTTTAACGTTGTAATATATATAATTTTAGGTGTCTTGTGAAGAACTACATTGGATCACTGCTTATTACATTTCTTATTAATCGTCATTCTATACTTATTTGATCAAGTGAGTATTTCTATACCCTTTTTATATTTTTACACATTTGGGGTGAAACATGTTACATTATAGACTTTGCACTTGTAAACACGTTTGATTATTGTAAACTTATGGCATTTCACCTGTATGTTGTGGTTAGTTGAACTTTGTAGCTACCATGTAATGTCGAATATATGTACCATCATTAACTATTGCTAGCCTAGCGAAGTCATAGATCTATGGGCCAGACAAGCCTGCTTGGTTGATCCAAGTACACTTAGCTAATCGTATATACTTTGAAACGTTTGAGACTTGTAAAACTTTGTCGAGGTTTGATTGTGCATTCTGTCTTACATCCCTAGCTTACTTTGTTCTCTAATTTACAACATGAATTGCCATCTTTTATATACTTATGTATTTCAAACTATGGAAATCTCACCAACATTATTGTTGACCTTTTATTTTTAACATGTTTCAGGAAATACTCAAGCTTGATTTCTACACATTGAAGCATACACAACTAGGAATGGACCTAGATAAATAAGTGAAATAAAATGACTTGTTACCTTTTATGTTATGTTTTTATTTCTTTGAGACTTATGATTGTATTAGCACAATTGGAACTTATGTTTAATATAAATTTGGGTTATTAATAGCGTTATGTGGCTGTGAACGATCTTAACTCTCACTCCTCGACGTTTCCGCCGTCAAGGTTGGGGTGTGACACGTCGATCGTCCACCCGTGCACCTTTATTGCTTAGAGCAGCTCCGCCACGTCCAAATCGCTTACCGTTCCAATTCCGATCACCACCACTCTTCTTGCTGGCTTATGCCACCACCACCGTCCGCTCATCATACAACCTTCCCACCAAGTCAACCGTCGACCTAAACGTGCTTGGTTGGGCAGCAATCATGTGCCTACGAATATCCGCTGGCAAGCCCTGAATATACGTCTTGATCTTTCGTGACAGAGGTGTCACCTGATCAGGCACCAGCCGTGCCATTTCATTGAATTTAGTGGTGTATTGCTGATGGGTCATCGTTCCCGGTTCCAGCTGCAGGAACTCCCTTTCCACTTTATCCGTTTCCCTATAAGGATAGAACTCCTTGATCACCAACTTCTTCAGTTCTGGCCACCTCATTCTCCCGATAGCCCTGCTTCCCTCGGCTTGGACGATATTGTCCCACCAGCACAATGCCGAGTCCACGAATGAGTGGGTGGCAAACTTCACTTTCTGATCTTCCCGGCACTTGCTAATGTCGAGAACAGCTTCCATCTCTCTCACCCACCGGTGAGCAGCAGCAGTAGTGTCGTTACCATTAAAAGTAGGGGGCTTGCATCTTTGAAATGCCCCGTACTTACAGCTCGTGTCGTTTCCTGCACAGTCTCCGGTCGCTCCGTCCTCCCAAGGACCTATTCCTCTCCCTTCTTTCTCCTTCTCTTACAGCCTTAATCTCTTCAGTCACGACAGACGGTAAGATCATGTGCATGACCTGAGGCACCTTTTCCACAACAGCCTCCTTCACTGAGGCTCTCAAGTTAGCACTCTTATCTGCGCCCTCTGGATGAGGGGTCTCGGGTTCTTCATGAACCACCTTTTCAGCTTTAGGCCTTCCTCTCGTGATTCGTGGTTCAGTACCACGTCCACCATGACCTCCACCACGTGAAGCCTTCGATGATCTACCATCGGCCATCATTTAAACACACTATAAGATTCAAACACTAACACGGTCATTCAAGGGAATAGCTCGGTTTATGTCAAGTATAGTAAGTCCCTAATTACAATGGCCAGTTCTGATTAGCCACTTACTTTACCTTTCATACCCCAAGCATTACCTATCGTGACTACATCGGTATCTAAATCTACTAACAGCACATAAACCACATAACATGCGCACATAATGCCGGTTAACATTAAGAAAATACCTGATGGCATGCAGCTACTCGAACTAGCATCCCATCCCTTTCCGTCCCATTTTCAGTTTAAGTTTAGGTTTATTTTGAAAATTTACCCGTTTCACTTAAACTTTGGCACTGATACCAACTTGTAAGGCCCCATTCCCGGGACGCTCATAGCTGGTCAATCATCACACATAAAACATTTAATTACATTAACTTTAATAAAATATTGCACCAGAAACATTAAAATAAATTTTCATTCCAATATAAATGTTTTTGCAAGTTAATACAACATTTGTTACAAAACACCGCTTGTTTGCATTATAATGCAAAAAAATTAAACAAAAGAATGCCATCCAAAAAGAGCCAAGTAGCTACCCCATGCCATCCTCAGCAGCCTTTACCTGCCAATTGGAAACACATAAAAGTCAGTGTTGCTGAGTGAGTTCTAGTTTTAAAATAAAACATACTTAACTTTTGTTTAAAACCATTCTTTACTTCTTTCAAACCATACTATACTTTCGTACATGATCACATATCGTACGTACACATAGAAAATAACATTACTATCTTCCTTTAATATTCATCACTTTCTTTCTTTATCTTTTTTCGGATCAGTGTCATCAGCTATACCCAAATGTATGCACAAAGCGGGTATTGGGCCGAAGATCACAAATGACTTCCATAACGCACATAGCCTGGCACCAGCACCGGGGCGAGTATTCACTATAAACCATGTACTATATCACTGGTCAGTCATAATGACTAGACCCATGTGTGTATCCTTAAGGGTTAGCTAAACCACACACAGTTGAGCTTACGACATTTTAGAGTCGTGCACCTCCGTACATTTGCTTGCAAGCCTTTCTTTTATTTCTCTTTCATTAATGCATGCATTCTATTATTATGTTTCTCTTTTCATTATCTTCCACTTCACGTTACATAATCCTTTTCATTTCATTCATTAACATTCAACGTAAAGCCGTGGAAAAATAATCATACATAATAAGGAACATCACATGAACAGATAAACATCACCATACAAAGCACCATCATACATACATAACGTATGTCATATATACCAACATGCATAAGCATCAATCATCAAATCATATCATACGTCACCCATCACATCATCTATGACTTTAAAAAGTCAACTTACATAGCCCCCGGGAACCTCCCAAGTCAAAGCCTACATTACACTTTTCCCCAAAAATCAGAAAATATTTCTAAGTCTTTAGGCGCATGAGCACTATGCAGGCACATGGCCTTTCAGGCGCATGGGAAACTTTCAGGCGCATGGGAAACTTTCAGGCGCATCTGCACTATTGGGGCATATGAGCAACACTTAGTCTATTCTGGGCAATTCTAGGCACATGGGCACTATGCAGGCGCATGAGCTATCTGGGCATATGAACACTTGGTCAATTTCAGCCTATTTCTAGGCGTATGCAATACTATTTGGGCGTATGGGATTTTGAGCGCATGGGACACTTAGGCAGTTTTTTTCAGTTGGGCGCAAGGGCCACTATTTAAGCGCATGATCAGTCTATATCACACTTAAACATCATAATTCGGTCTCCAATCATCATCTATCATGTTCTAAGCTTAAATCATACATCCTAAGCCTTAGAAACATAACCATACATCATCAAAAACATACATTGCCCAAATCGAACCCCACCCGCAAACACACACATACACACACACGGGTATAAAACCCAACTTTTGTAAAAACGTACATACATGCATTTCCAGTCCCAAAGCAGTTAAAAAAAGTAAAAAGGGGGCTCTAGAACTCACCTTCACAACCTCTTAGGTATGAATTCTTCAAACCCGTTTGCAATCGAGTTCAACCGCCTAGAAACCCACCAAAACACACACGACCGAACACACAAGCACACATAAGCATATAACCTAGGCTAAGGCCAGTTAAGAACATCTTAAAACTCATGAATTCTTACCTTGAATTCAAGCTCCTACTCTTGTTCTTCTTCAAACCAAGAGTTTTCAGCTCTTCTTCATTTTCTCTCTCAAAAACTATCCGAATGAAAAGGTGTAGGAAGGCAACATGGGCGGCCATCACCTTTTACACCCACTTTTCAAACATTTTGTCATTTTTGACACTTTTAACCCTCAACTTGGGCTTTATTTCCTTTCTTTCTTTTTTCTTCACTTATTCTTTCTTCCTTTGATTTTTAAAATAACCGCGTGTGTCACACCCCAACCTTGACGGCGGAAACGTCGAGGAGTGAGAGTTAAGATCGTTCACAGCCACATAACGCTATTACTAAATACAAATATATTATTCATAAGTTTGAAAGGTATATTACAAGCATAAGTCTCAAATAAAAACACAATATAAGAAATATATCAAGCTCATTCATTAAGTTAACTAGGTCCATTCCTAGGTGTGAACAACTTCGAAAAAGACGATTCAAGCTTGAGTATTTCCTGAAACATGTTAAAAATAAAAGGACAACAATAATGTTGATGAGGTTTTCATAGTTTGTAATACATAAGTGTATAAAAGATGGCAATTCATGTTGTAAGTTAGAGAACAAAGTACCTAGGGATGTAAGACAGAATGCACAATCAAACCTCGAAAAAGTTTTACAAGTCTCAAACGTTTAAAAGTATATATATTTTTTAATAATTTTTAAGGTTTAAATAAGATTTTAATCAAACAATTTGAAAGAGGTATTTGAACCAAGAAGAATTTACTAATTATTGGATTCAATCCATTATATATATATATATATAATATATATATATATATATAATTATAATTTAAAATTGTTATTTTAAATATCATGATTAATCCATCACTAGAATTATTAATATAATATAATGATTTAAATTGTTATTTAAAATCTAATTTATAAAGGATAAGTAAACACTACTTTGTTGATAAATATTTGTTAAAGTATAAAAAATATATATATAAATAAATTTACAAAAGCAAAAAAAAAAAGAGTAACTAACCTTAAAAATAAACGAAAGTTACAAAAGCAATTCCTATATTTTTTAGAAATTTTTACACTTTGTTTTATAAGCCAAAAAGGCTCTAAAAATTATATGAGGTGGCCCGGGTTTGAACTCGGGACCTCTTAGAAGAATTTCAAGTGCTTTACTAGTAGACTTAAGGCCTTGGCCCCCAAGAATCTAGTTTAGAAATCTTATAAACAAAAACACCTAGAAAACCCCCAATACTAAGAACCCTAGTTCGTTTATGATACAAATCGAGCATCAATTTGTTGTTGTTAACCCAATCAACCATGGGGCTTTTGCTCCCCATGGTTAAACGATCATGTATATGTAATCAATTACCCGTTTTGAGGACGAATCATTGAAGAACAGGTGAGAACTAGTCGTGGCTAATGTCGCATCTTGTTCCGATTGTAAATAATGAGGAAACTCGGATTCGTTTTGCACAAGACTTCTAATTGTTCAAATGATGACAAGCCCTCTATCAATTGCAAGTTAGAGAGCACGGACTGAAGTTTTCGAATAGGTCCCAGGTCGCGATGTAAAGGTTGATCAAATTTAGTGTTTGGAGTTATTTCAGGTGTAATTGAGTGTTGTATACGATTAAAGATTGATAGAGGATCGATTAGGTTAGATTAATTAGAGTATTATAAAGTGTTAATGCTCGAACGGTTATGAGCTTGAAGATGCTTCGGTTTTGCTTTCGATTAGTCTAGTAAACGGACACTTAATGGTGGTTAATCACTGCATAACGGTTCGAATCATCATCTAAGAAGATTTGGGAGCGGTTTTGGGTCGAAAAACAAGTTTTTTTCAATGGTTTTTGGCCGTCGCCGGACTTGGCTGGAGTGCCACCGGCGCCTTGCCGGATTTGCGGGGAAGGGAAAATAGAATGGGGTTGGTTTTTGTAATTTACAAGTTTGGTCCCTATGGTTTTAACATTTTATGTATAGACTTTAATGTTAAAGTTTTAAATTTCCGTTTAAACTCCCTAAACTTTAATTACTTAAAGTTTTAAAACATTGTTAAGTTTAGTAAGAATTACAATTTATTATTATTATTATTAATAATATTATTTTATTATTATCATTACTATTATTAGTTATTATTTATTACTAATATTACTATTATTATTATCTTAATTATATTTATTTAATATTTAACATTATTAATCTTCAAATTAAAGAATTAAAGACATAATAAGAAATAAGCATAAGAAATCCATAAATTTCATAAATGGTCCTTACAAGAACTTAACAAAGTTAACTTTTAATTTAATGAAAATACGAGATGTTACAGTCTCCCCAACTTAAAAGAATTTTGTCCCGAAATTAAGAATGAAACTTAAACGAACAGAAGACTTATGATGAAAGATAAGTGTACCAACAGACTGTGGTTGGCGTTTTGTTACGGGTGAGATGCTTCACTTTGCGAATTATGGAATTTTACACGATGCATCCAAATTTGAACTCTTCTCGTGGAATGCGAAAGTTATCATGGACAACTAACTCTTTGAGATTTTGACACATGAAACGTTGGAAAACGATGATGAGTTCCTGAGGTATATTAGACTTATAAGTCACACTTCTCCCATCATTTGGAATGAAATTGTGTAATATAGTGACGTCTTGAAACCAATAAGAAAAATAATAATATCCCATAATTGTATTAAAGTTTGACCGTCGGAATTTAAGAATCCTAAGTGCCACTATATAATGACACAAGCTTAACGCATATCTTGTGAATACGTATCGCTCCTCCGGTTAAACCATCGGGTTAATAATGATACGATATGCCGAATTTTGATCTGGATTCCCAAAGACGATTAGAGGCATTGCTAATAACAAAAGGTGAATCGATCACAAGTATTAACGATCGATGTTTAACGACACACCAGGATGACCAACTAGTTAAGGTAAGGGTACGAGTCAACTTCTCAACTCGTTATCTCACATGAGTCAATATGAAATGCGCGAAAGTAGCCAATTGGTCAATAATGCACCAATGACATCAAGAAATACAAGGCAATTTGAACATATACCAAGCTATGTCAAGATTTCCTTTATGCCAAACCATGAATACCAATCACGGAAATTCATGATCCTTTTTGTCCACATCGGAATGAATATAGTAACAAGTCTTGTGAGTCACAATCAAGATAGAGATTTAAAGATTTTCAAGATTAGAAGTTCAAGGTTATACAAAATAATGGGGATGGAATTTTTAAATATGGGTAAAGAGTTAAACAAAAACGTCGTTCATGATCGGATTGGAATTTAAACAATTCAGAATGTCGACAATAAAGGCAATCACAAATAGCTTTCCAAGTACGATTTGCACACGCGGTTCATCAAACTCATGAACACAACCGTACATTGCTATAACCAGAAAGGCATGGCATAAATTTATAATAAATTTATCTTGTACGAAGATTGTTTTAGGAGTGTTATCATCGTGCAATTAGGTTTTGATGATAACTCAGAATGAAGGTCGATAAAAAGTTTCTATAAAGCTAGATCAAACGTCCAAAATGAAACATAAAAGCGTGAGAGAAGAAATAGATTTAAAATCTAAATATTCCAGGCTTGGAACTAGGGTTACCCTAAAGTAACAACGACCCCTTTTGAGTTCAAGTTTCATGCTTTAGCTTGACTGGCTGGAACACTATCGTCGATAAATCAGATAACGGTGTTCACCCTTCAAGTTATTACATTTCTTGTCAATTGAAGTCTTAAAACCTTGGTAAGTTTGAGATCAAGAAATGGGAATACTCACCAAGATGTGGTTATCATTCCTAGCTTGGTGGTGTATTCCCAAAGTATGACTCTCAACTACCAACGAGAGCTTGATCCTAACTTATTGTTGAGGATCCATAAAAATAAATTAAGGTAACTTACTATTAAGGTAAGGATAATCAGTCCTATCTCAACAGTGAAGTTTATATAAACACAATATAGCAAAATGAAAAGTTTCATCAAAGAACGGAATTCACTCCTATTTTGATGAGGTCATTTCATTTGAGGAAAATAAACATCTAAACATGTGATATTATCATCAAGGTATGGATTTCACGCCTATCTTGATGATTGAATTTCCTAATAACAAGAAAACAATCGAGAACTAATCTTTGTCACCAAAGTACGGGGTTCAATCCTATTTTGGTGGGGTCATCTCATTCGTGAAATACGAGTTCCAAAGGAAAATGATTGAAATCTATCCTCAAAACAAGGAAATCACCCCGATTCAGAGGATGGGATTTCATAAAACACACAATACAAAAGAATTGAAAACCATCATCAAGATACGAAATTTTACTCCTATTTTAAGGAGGTAATTCCATTTGTAAAATACGCGTTTTTAAAAACAAAAAGAAGGAAACCGTCATCAAGGTATGAGGTTCACTTCTGTCTTGACGATGAGATTTCATAAGAACAATGATAGCGAATAGAAAGTCATCACCAAAGTAAGGGAGTCACCTTTGTTTTGATGAGATAGAATCATTTAGAGGATACGAGTGTCCTTAGTCATAAGTTGACTTGCGGACTCTTGCATTGCCTACCATGCGAAACGATTTGAAGTTTTTATAAAGCTCGACTTAGAAAACGAAGAGAATATCGGCTATAAATTCGGAAACTTCAAATTACATCAATGTAACATTAACAGGAAAAGAAAATCATGCTTGCTAGGATTAAGGTTAAAGTTCGGGATAATGGAGTTAATTATGTTAGGTTCTCAAATCTTGAATGGTTTAAGTCAGGAAACAAGATCAATGACGGAAGTGATCAACACAATAATGAGATGTAAACGTTCGGTTCAAAATAAAAAAAAAGGGAAATGCGTTGACTTCTCAAAGTGTTACGTTAACCACAACTTTACGGTAGACACGCGTACCTATAAGTGAACACCCATCTTATGAATTCCAGGTCAGATAAACAGATCCAACGGTGGAATAAAATTTATGTGTATACCTTGCCTAGAAAAGGTATCCTGGGATGCAGGTATTCCACCTTTCGGCATTGCATGATTTCAGTTATGGGACACACTTTAAGGACATTTGAAAACCCTAAGTAACAATTTTAAGTATAAAATTAAACATTCGGTTTTAGACGACCAACATCTTTGGATATATTAAGATCCATGTACACGTTGGTCAAGGTATGAAGATAGTTACATAAGGCGTACACGTATAACGTTGTGTAAACATAGGATTTGAGGAGTATAACGAGTTCAATATTAACGGGAACATTCTGTAAGATAGGAATGAGAAGATATTAGAGTTTCGATGAATAACCAGCCCAAAGAATCAAGCATTTTTGATATTTTAAATATAAACCGGATGGTTCCATTTGGTAACGCATTACCATTTGGAAACGTTGACATGATAGGGTAAATTGATCCATTTGCCTTAGAAACTTGTGTATGTTGATCATAGTTTATCACTCATCCTACAGATCCCCAGGTAAGCATAACTAGTCCCGTAGGATTTATACGATATGCTTGCCTTAGCCCGAAGGCCCTTTTGCCAGGAAATCCGGAATACAGGTGTCTATGTGTCACACAAATTTCTTACGTTCATGAAATCAAAACCTTGATGAGAATTTCATAGATTAGACATAGAGTCTAAGGAATTAATCTCATGATGATAAGTGTAGATTCCACATGTTGTCGAAAATAAGATTTAGAAGTTTCATGTTTGGGGAGAGTCAAAGAGTCAAGGTTAAGTTTAGGGAGACATATAGCAAAGTTTAAGCAATTACAAGGCAAACCTACGCTAAGGCATCAAGTTGGACATAAGTATGGCATAGCATTATGTAGCATGCAAAACAATATATTTTTACAAGAATAATAATATTATTCTATAAGATTCATGCATACCATAGTCTAGGTCATCATTTATAATAACCTAAATCCCTATAGTTATGGGCTCTGATACCAATCTGTCACACCCCAACCTTGACGGCGGAAACGTCAAGGAGTGAGAGTTAAGATCGTTCACAGCTACATAACGCTATTATTAAATACAAATATATTATTCATAAGTTTGAAAGGTACATTACAAGCATAAGTCTCAAATAAAAACACAATATAAGAAATATATCAAGCTCATTCATTAAGTTAACTAGGTCCATTCCTAGGTGTGAACAACTTCGAAAAAGACGATTCAAACTTGAGTATTTCTTGAAACATGTTAAAAATAAAAGTTCAACAATAATGTTGGTGAGGTTTCCATAGTTTGTAATACATAAGTGTATAAAAGATGGCAATTCATGTTGTAAGTTAGAGAACAAAGTAACTAGGGACGTAAGACAGAATGCACAATCAAACCTCGACAAAGTTTTACAAGTCTCAAACGTTTCAAAGTATATACGATTAGCTAAGTGTACTTGGATCAACCAAGCAGGCTTGTCTGGCCCATAGATCTATGACTTCGCTAGGCTAGCAATAGTTAATGATTGTATATATATTCGACATTACATGGTAGCCACAAAGTTCAACTAACCACAACATACAAGTGAAATGCTATAGGTTTACAAGAATCAAACGTGTTTACAAGTGCAAAGTTTATAAAGTAACATGTTTCACCCCAAAGTGTAGAAATATGAAAAAGAGGTATAGAAATACTCACCTGGCCAATATGTATTTAATTGGTGATTAATAAGAGATATAAATAAACGTTCCAACGCAAACCCTTCACAAGGTACCTAAAATTATATATATTTATAAGGTTAAAGTCTAATGATAACGAGTTTAACAAATCAACTGAAATTAGGATTCCAATTTGGTAGTTGTTAAATAATTATATTTAACAAAATGGAATAAGTATTCTTGGTACAATTATATATCTACATTTCATTCGAAGACGTGAAAAGAAACTATTTTAATAATTTTTAAGGTTTAAATAAGATTTTATTCCAACTATTTGAAAAAGGTATTTGAACCAAGAAGAATTTACTAATTATTGGATTCAATCCATTATATATATATATATATATATATATATATATATATATATATATATATAAATTATTATTTAAAATTGTTATTTTAAATATCATGATTAATCCATCACTAGAATTATTAATATAATGTAATGATTTAAATTGTTATTTAAAATCTAATTTATAAAGGATAAGTAAACACAACATTTGTGATTAATATTTGTTGAAGTATAAAAAAATATATATAAATAAATTTACAAAAACAAAAAAAGAGTAACTAACCTTAAAAATAAACGAAAGTTACAAAAACAGCACTTATAATATTTAGAAATTTTTACACTTTGTTTTATAAGCCAAAAAGTCTCTAAAAATTATATGAGGTGGTCCGGGTTTGAACCCGGGACCTCTTAGAAGAGTTTCAAGTGCTTTACCAGTAGACTTAAGGCCATAACCATGCAAGAATCCAGTTTAGAAATCTTATAAATAAAAACACCCGGAAAACCCCAAATACTAAGAACCCTAGTTCGTTTATGATACAAATCGAGCACCAATTTGTTGTTGTTAACCCAATCAACCATGGGGCTTTTGCTCCCCATGGTTAAACGATCATGTATATGTAATCAATTACCCGTTTTGAGGATGAATCGTTGAAGAACAGGTGAGAACTAGTCGCGGCTAATGTCGCATCTTGTTTCGGTTGTAAATAATGAGGAAACTTTGATTCATTTTGCAGAAGGCTTCTAATTGTTCAAATGATGATAAGCCCTCTATCAATTGCAAGTTAGAGAGCTCGGACTGAAGTTTTCGAATAGGTCGCAGGTCGCGATGTAAAGGTTGATCAAATTTAGTGTTTGGAGTCGTTTCAGGTGTAATTGAGTGTTGTATACGATTAAAGCTTGATAGAGGATCGATTAGGTTAGATTAATGGACTATTATGAAGTGTTAATGCTCGAATGGTTATGAGCTTGAAGATGCTTCGGTTTTGCTTTCGATTAGTCTAGTAAACAGACACTTAATGGCGGTTAATCGCTGCATAACGGTTCGAATCATCATCTAAGAAGATTTGGGAGTGGTTTTGGGTCGAAAAACAAGTGTTTTCAATGGTTTTTGGCCGTCGCCGGACTTGGCCGGAGTACCACCGGCGCCTCGCTGGATTTGCGGGAAGGGAAAATAGAATGGGTTGGTTTTTGTAATTTATAAGTTTGGTCCCTATGGTTTTAACATTTTATGTACAGACTTAATGTTAAAGTTTCTAAATTGGCGTTTAAACCCCCTAAACTTTAATTACTTAAAGTTTTAAAACATTGTTAAGTTTAGTAACAATTACAATTATTATTATTATTATTAACAATATTATTTTTTATTATCATTACTATTATTAGTTATTATTTATTACTAATATTACTATTATTATTATCTTAATTATATTTTATTTAATATTTAACATTATTAAACTTCAAATTAAAGAATTAAAGACATAATAAGAAATAAGCATAAGAAATCCATAAATTCATAAATGGTCGTTACAAGAACTTAACAAAGTTAACTTTTAATTTAACGAAAATACGAGATGTTACAGCGTGTTACACATTTGCTTGCAAGACTTTTAATTCTTTATTATGTTCCACTTTCATTATCTTAAATCATTCACTTCGTTAAGATAATACTTTACATTCATCACCATAGTCATACCATGTAAAGTCACGTCATCATACGTAATAAGAAACATATCATACATAACATACATAATCATCATACATCATCATCAAGCATAAGCATCAATCATACATCATCATCAAGTCACATTATACCTCACCCATCACATCATCTATGACTTCAAAAAGTCAATTACATATCCCCCGGGAACCTCCTAAGTCAAAGCCTACACTTTACATTTTCCTCAAAATTCAGAAAAATATTCTAAGTCTTAGGCGCATGTGCACTATTCAAGTGCATGGCCTTCTGGGCGCATGGGGAACACTTAGGCGCATGGGAAACTTCTAGGCGCATAGGCACTATTGGGGCGCATGGGCAACACTAAGTTATTCTGGACAAATTCTAGGCGCATGGGCACTATGCAGGCGCATGATTGCCTAGGCGCATGGGCTTTCTAGGCGTCTGGACACTTAGTCAAATTTAGCCTTTTCCAGGCGCGTGGCCATTATTTGGGCGCATGGGGTTTGGGCGCATGAAAACACTTAGGTAGTTTCTATGGTTGGACGCATGGTTCACTATTTAGTCGCATGGGCAGTCTAGATCACATTTAAACAACATAATTCAGTCCCCAATCAAACCCAACCAGCGAACACATACACATACACAATCGGGTGAAAAAACTTATAAAAAAAGTTCATACATGCATTTCCAGCCCCAAATCAGTTTAAAACAAGTAAAAAGGGAGTTCTAGAACTCACCTTTGACAACTTCGGATGAACTTCTTCCAAAACCCAAATGCAAATGAGTTCTACCACCTAGAAAACCACCAAGCACACACAACCGAACACACAAACACAAATAAGCATGCAACCGAGGCTAAGGCCAGTTAAGAACACCATAAAACCATAAATTCTTACCTTGAATTCGATCTTCTTCTTCTCCTCTTCAACACCCGAGAGTTTTCAGCTCGTTTCTTTCTCTCTCTCTCTCTAAAACCCGAATGAAAAGTAGAATACAAGACAAGTAGGTGACCATACCACCTTTATCACCAACTTTCAAACTTTTTGTCCTTTTGACACTTTTAACCTCTCAACTTGGGTTTTATAGTGTTTCTTTCTTTTCTTCACTTTTATTCCTTCTTTTCTTTCATGTAAAAAAAATAACAGGGTGTTATAGCATACTTGTTAAACCAAATTACCCGGATGTAAAAAATAGAGATTCCAGCATAATTCCTGATTGAATCGATTAAAAACACTTTGGCAGATTTAATTTGTTTTATCTATGATGAACATGTTCTTGTTTTTCCGACGACATATAATATTGCAGATAAAACAATAATTTGCCCAAAAAATGACACAACTCATGAAATTAATGAATTAGTTCATGCTTTAAGTCTAGATCAATCTGTCACATATCTGTACTACTTTAATGGTTCATCATGCGTTTAATGATAGTGCCACTCATATAATATATCTAGTTGAATACCTAAATCTTTTGAACTTCAACGACATTCCACATCATTATTTAAATATAAAAAAATATCCCTATTATGTTGTTATGTAACATAAATAAAAAATGGTTTGTGTAATGGAACATGATTACCGGTGTCACATTTATTACCTAGAGTAATTGAAGCACACAATAGCAAGGTGTTACCTTTTGTTTCCATGAGATGACACTTTTCAATAAAATTATGTTATGCAATGACTATGAACAAAAGTCAAGGCCAATCATTAAATAAAATTGGAATATAAATACCTAAACCGATTTTTGGTTATGGACAACTGTACGTTGTGCTCTTTAGCGCCACTTCACCAAACACATTAAAGATGTTGATAAAAGGTGATAATAGCACTTGTGCCAATGAAAATTGAATATTGTGTTTGCTAATTTGCTAAATGAGATAGGTTCTAATCATTCTCATTAAAGAATTAAAGTAAACATGCCTCACTATTAACACTAATAACACAAGAAATTTTAGAGCTATAATGATCATATTCATAATATTTTTAGGTCGCAAAAATTTTTATTTCCATCAATAGCCTTTCTTTAAAAGGAGTGTATATAAAGACTTGCAATATGTATGTATTACTTTCACAACATGTGTAGATTCTAGCTGCCGTACGATACATTCAACAAGTTGCAGGCAATGGAAATTGAGAGAGTTGCACTACTGAAACTTCAAGCTACAAGTCTACCAATCGAAATACATGTCATACAAAAATGTGTTCGCAATCGAGTGACACATGTTACATATCTGAAGATCAACATGTGAAAGTCTGTAACTTGGTACAAGTTTTAATCTGTGATGCTAAATTTATTTATGGATTATTGCTTGATATGCTATCAAATGAAAAAGAATGAAGTTTCAGGTACACACCTACAAAGACAACCGTGCAGGCACTCAATCATACACAATAAGCAATAAGCAACACAAGTGAGTTGTCATACATGGCACCAGCAAACACAAGTACGACAACCATAATAAGCGGGCTTTAAATTTAGAACGAGGTTTACGGTAGAAGACCTGCACAAAAAACAAAAATTTATATTATACTAATTACCAACCTTTCTATGCATAATGGTGTTGCACCTTATGCATAGGGGTTTTTTCAAAAAAAATTGACTTTTCTCTTTTAACCAAAAAGTTTTCATATTTTGCAAAGTAACACTTTTAAATTTTGATTATTTTTACTTTAAACCCAAAACTCTTTATCTTTTGCAATTTAATCTCACAAAATTTTATACTTTCAACTTTGGTCTCATATACTTTTCATGTTTTGTAAATTTTCATCTTACATTCGTTGTAGGTTTTGCAAGTTAACACAACAAAAGCATGAATGTGCAATTCACTAATTTTACTTTTAGTTCTAAGTTTTGTGAGTTGACACAACATACCATGCGTGCGTGGCTTATCGTTTTTACATTTATTTTCCCCCTTTAACAAGTTTGTCGCAACATGTGAGTCTTAAATCGACTTAGTTATTTACAATTACTAATTTAAACAAAAACAAATGCCATCAAGACAATGAACCAAGGAAATGAATACCACATAACCATATCTTTTATACGTAAATGCAAAAGCAAACAACCCTCGAAAACACTCCATTAACTGATGGTTAACATACCAACACTGTTGTTAGTATCTGTATTTAGCACAACTTAACTAGCGCATGGGCCAAATGTATATCTTGCAATGCAATGCAACGCATGAGCTAGAAAATACTTAGTTTATATAAATTTGAAACATTGTGGAATCGTGCATTTGTAGTCTTTCTTGCTTTGACCCCCAAACTTTCTCACTTTCCTACTTAAGTAACATTTAGTTAAATTTTATTGTTGCCAATTCAGTTATTAGCAATATAGGTGTTAGGGTTATATGACGGTACAAAAATTGTTTATATTACTTGTGATGATAGTTGAAAACAATTATATCCATTGCTTTGACATGACAACCAACTTAGGTTTGGAGTTGCACCTGTTTGCATGTGTTACGCCTCATACATTGAAAATTTGCATAAGCTGCAAATAATTGAATTGTTAATTGTAATGTAACTACATTTTTATCGATTTCTATTATGTTGTACCAACTCTTACATTTATGGTTTGTGCCCCAAATGATATCCTAAACAAAATATCTAACTTAACCACTACATAATGCCGGTGTCGCTGCCCCTACTACTACTCCTGTTATTATTATTATTATTATTATTACTATTATTATTATATTATTATTATTATATTATTATTATTATTATTTATTTATAAAATTTCAAAGTTAATCGTTATGGTGTGTTTATTTTTACTATATAGAATTTTATTCAAAATGGTGTTTTACGTAATTATATAGTAGTCATTCAAGCACAAACACGCAAGACGTTATAACTTCTTTATGGTGTCACTTTTTGTTTATAGTTTTTTTTGTTTTCCTCATACAAATTTTAAATGGTGTTCAATAAAACCCAATTTATCGTTGTAACACTATTATTTTTATAAACATTTCGATTTGAAATTTCTATTTTTTCAAATCCTAGTTGTCCACTTGTAAAAGTTACCAAAACCGAGCCTCATAAAAGATTAACACCTTGATCGTTCACCCACTAATTTGATTCAATACTATTGTCTTGAAGTAATTGACACAACAAGTTTCCTAAGCCCAATATCGTTATTGAATGCTTGTTATACATGACATTGCTTCGATCCGTGCCAATCAAATGGACCACAATATATAGGACCAAAAGCTTAAGTATTGAATGCAACATTGGACTCATATTCCTTCCATTTGTAAGTGCAAGAGATTTGGGTTTAATAAAAAAATGACAAATCATTAAAGTTAGAACGATGAAGATTAAATATTCAGGTCTTCTTTATGATGGATTGGTGAACATTAATGCATGTATGCTGTATAATTAGGTGAATTTTAGACCACTCAAATTGGTGATCTTTTAGTCAAATTATATTCCCAACTTAAAATTTTAATCAGATATATCATCTTGTTAAACTTAGTTAATTACATATATATCCAAATTAAAAGTTTAATTACATATATCTTCTTTTAAAACTTAGTTAATACATATATATCTAAACTAAAAGTTTAATTACATATATTTTTTTAAACATAAATTTTACATATTTACCATCACTTTTATTCGATTAGCTTATATAATTAGTATTCTACTCTTTTTTTTATTAAACTATAAAATTATATTTTTTCTTTTTTACTTGTTTTTTGAGTTTTGATTATTTATTAATATTTCTAAACTAAAGCTTTTTTACATTCTTTTTGTTTTTTATTACATTTTAATGCTAATTTTTTTCTAGTTGTTGTACTAGACGCTTCTAGTCTCGTCATGCAACATAATCTAAAATAAAATTTTATGTTTTCACAATTAGACCCGAAGTATCTTGTAAAGTTACTAAAAATAATAGCATAATGGTAAAAAAACAAAAATAACGTAAAAAACTTTACTATAGAAATATTAATAAATAATTAAAACTCGGAAAGCAAATAATAAGGAAAAATATAACTTTATAGTTTAATAGAAATTAGAGTTCAATATTTATTTTATAATTTTTTTAATAAAAGTAATGGGTAATTTTTTTACTATAGAAATTAGAGTTCAATATTTAATTATAATTAAATTTTTAGTTTGAGTATATATGAAATTAATTAAATTTTAAAAGAGAATATATGTAATTAAACTTTTAATTTATGTAGATATAATGAGAAAACTTCATAAAATAGTAATAAAGTTCTATAATTGTTCCGATCAGATCATTTAAATTTCAAACTATTACAATTAGGTCATTTAATTTTGGGTGGTGTTCTAAACTTATGTAATTAACCTAATTGGCAGATAATTATGTATTTTTCAAGTTTTATCAGCCCACCACCACCGCCGTCCCACCACCATCGCCGCCCACCACCACCATCGTTGCCCGCCACCACCGTTGTCCCACCACCGTTGTCCCACCACCATCGACGCCCACCACCACCGTCGGCCCACCACCATCGCTGCCCGCCACCACCGTCGTCCCACCACCATCGCCGCCACCGCCGTCCCACCACCATCGCCTGCCCGCCACCACTATCGGCCGCCACCACCTCCGGCCCACCACCAACGGGTTATGAATTAAATATATATGCAATCAATTAAATTTATAAAGTGATATATGTAATCCTTTCTATTCGGTTAAAGATGTGAACAGTCTTTGATGGGTTATGAATTAAAGTTGTAAAAATATTCCATCCCTTTTTAAACCGTACACGTGCTTCTTTCTAATTTCTTATGCCATCTGCGTCAAAAAGCTGCTTCATTTGACCCAAGTTAAAACAAGGGATGTTTTATTTGAACACCCAAAAATTTTAAATCTAACACCCGTGTATCCTATACATCACGTATGAGTCCATACACCGTGTATAGGGTAGTCACTTTCACCACTCAATCCCCCATTCATGCTTTGATAAATAATTGTAACTTTCTTCAAGAAAGCAAACTAAAACTAACAGAACAAATTTAAAAACACTAAGTGTCATTCTTTTCAACCATAACCAATGTTGCAGATAACAAAGTCACCAAAAGCCAACATTATTTATATTTTATTTTAGATTATATATGAATCCAATCACGTCACACATGCATCTCAAAGGCATTTCACCTCCTTCCTCACAAATGATGGCAAGGCAAATGCAGCTTTATGCATCTGTCCAATTTCAAGATAAAAAGTGTCAACAAACAAGGATATGCTAAAATAGACTACGGGTCGGTTTAGCAACAGTTCAAACTCCAAACTATATTTTTACAATAAGTTGTATTGGGTCGGGTTGACCACGAAACTACTTTTTTTTTCTTTATATATAACAATTTTTTAAAATTTTATTTTCAAAGGCAGTGGTATTATAATAACCCAACATTATAAATTTTTTAACCAAACAACAGTTTTATGAAGTTTGAAAACAATTTGGAAAAATTTCAACCCATTAGACCTATATTAAGTCTAGCTATTTTTCATATTACAAGTTAGATGAACAATATAAGGATACTAAAAGCACAAACCAAACTGCCCAAATAAGACCAACCAATAATTGGATGTCACCACGTTTTTACACAAATCTATCCAAAACTACCTAGATTGGTATGGACACTACCCACACTCCACGATTCATTTCAGCTTCTACCAACAAATTCCCCCTACCCAGACCGCCGCCAGTGGTGCTGCCATATGACCCAAGGCACCCAAAGCTTTTTGCCGAGGGTGCACTGAGTGTCCTAAGCCAATTTGACATTTAACCATAAATGGGTCGGAATTGCCACCTTCCGACCTCTCAGGTTGGTCTGAAGAATCAAACAGGCGCAGATATTTGTTCTGGTTTTCAAGTTGCTTCAAATCCAGTCCAGATCGGAGCAAGCTTTAAAGTTTTTAAAAATTTCTTCATTTTCTAAAACTGAAAACATGTCATTCTATTATGCAGTTTCTAATGTATAATCACAAGTTTGTATTCATCTTACAGTTCGGCTAGGGACTGAACCAGTTTTAAACCAGAAACGGACCAGGACCACTCTTATTTATTCTGTTCTAGTTATCAGTTCCATTATTCTTCTTTTATTTTTCCTGATTTGATTCAGACCCCATTCAGTCTGACCTACCCCCATTTCATCCCCAATGGACACCTCATATAAGAAACTGAGTAACAAGTCACCTGTGAGTTGTAGAATTTGAGTTCTCTTTGATGGTCAAGTGCCCCCTCCAGCTTCTCAATAGGGTTTACAGGGTTCCTAAAGTCAACAGGCGGTCCCTCCGTCGAGCACAGAATAAATCCAATAGCACCACTGCATAATAAACAAATGATATAAGAAGAAAGTGGTCATCAAATTGAAGGCCTTAAAACAATAGTGAGTAAGTGCACCTTGGGTATGTGGGGACACTAGTCCACGCATAATGAACGGATCCCTTAAATATTTTCTGGCAAACAGAAATCATATCCTGGATAAGATGAGTGTGGAGCCACATGCTCTCTGCCATGTTACAAAGAACACCACCGGGCCTTAATGCTCTTGCCAGCATCTCAAAGAAAGGCCTTTCCACAAGCTCTTGAGCAGGACCTGCACTCGAAAATATACAAAAAATGGCATCCATTAATAAATTAATCACACTGAGATTAGAGAAACAGTAGACAGAATATATGAAACTAATAGCATACCAACAGGATCTGAAGAATCAACAATAATTGCATCATACTTCCCTTCTGGAACATTCCTTATAAACTCAACGGCTGTTCAAGTTACAAGAACAAAGATCAACATATAATGGGAAGAAAATTAATATGACAGAAGCACAAAAACAAAAAAGCATTTTTGGTGTGCAGAAGTATGACACTCAAGTATTACCATCACCAACATGAAGATGGACACGGGAATCTTCAAAGCCAACAGCTAACTCAGGAAAAAACTTTTTACTAACCTATGAAACAAGAAATTACATAATGAGCATTCGTAGGATTTAACCAGAATAAAATGTTGAAACACAAACAAAGTATGGTTTACCACATACATCTATAACCATTTTATCTATTTCGCATATATCAATTGATTCTACAGAGCTGTGACGACAAATTTCCCTCAAGACCCCACCATCACCACCACCAACCACCAGAACCTAAAGATAGGTAATATGAAATTAGTTTAGAGCATAATAAATCCTATTAGGGCAACAGAATTTGTAAGAAGAAAGATACTTGCATTTTTGGGTGATTTAATGGAACACAGAGGAAGATGGACTATCATCTCCTGATAGGCACACTCATCTTTCTCGCTGAGCTGAAGAATGCCATCAAGAACAAGCACCTTTCCATATGCTGCAGACTGCATATCAAAATACAATCAAATATGTATGCATGCACGCAGGAATGTGTATATGCATGAACGCATGTATGTATGTGAAATTTTTTTATAACACAGATGAGTTCAATTTGTCAAAGTTTAAAAGACATATACCTCGAAAACCAGGACTTCTTGATACTCTGATTTCTCCTTGAACAAAATCTTTTCAACAGCCAAAGAATGTGCTTCTCCTGCAAAAGAAATGAAACTACATTAGCCCTAAGTTACTCATTTATAAAAGAATGATATTGATTTGGGTTCACAGTATTCCTCCATTTGTATTTTATCGAGGGATATTAAGATATTTTACAAATTTCTTCAACCAGTATGCCAAGTAACATATTCAAATCTTCATGTGGCTGATAAAGTAATAGTTAGTTCCTTTAAAAGGTGGACAACATTTACAATTAAGCACACCTTCCATCAGTAAGAACTGCAACAAATGATTTGGTAAACGTATTGATAAAATCTTATTATTAAAGGCCAATTATCTATGATACCCTTTAATCTTGACAAAATAAAGGCATGCCTTTCAAACCAAGCCCTGATTTTCAATAGAAGTAAATCTTCTAGATTGAACTAACACAAAATTGTGGTACTAACAGCTTGAACAAAAGGCTGGAACACTTGGTAAGGAAAATCTCAAAAACAATAGCTTCACAAGTTTTATGGAGCTTCATGAAAAATAATAACTCCTTTAGTGAATACTCAATCATAACAAAATTATTAAATACGATATGACTTGGTCCTATTTCCCGGTGATGTTAAAGAACCTATGAACAACATAAATGGCTTTGGGCCTTGAATGCAACATTTCTTTGAAACAATAAAGCTCAAACTGCAAAAATCATAGCGAATGACCATGGAACATGATCCCAAAGTCTACATACATACCTGGCCACATGGGGTTGTTAAAGTACATTCGTTTGGCCACACCATCTGCAGTTAACAACAAAAAAGAATGAAAGGGGGTTAACAATCAAAAAGCCTAAACTGAATAACTTTGGGCCCAAATCAATATAACAATGACTATCTTTTATTGTTTTCCTTCATATAAAGGATCACAGTAACATATAATGTAATTATAAATGTATGCAAAGATGTGTGAAAAGAAAGACTATGACCGGAAGAAGACCGATGTTCAGAGAACCATCCAGAAACGACTGTCGCATGACAGTTAGCTTCAAGCTCAGGGTCAGGAGCAAAGGCCCGAGCTTTCAGGCAACAAGGAGGGATATCACCCTCATTCACCTTCCCATCCAAAATCTTCTGGCATCCCAAATCTCTTCCTGCGTCTCCCTCCATATATTCTCCTTTTCTTCTCCAGCTCCAGTCTCTAACAACAATAACATGGAATTCATTACAAAATTAGCACCTTAATCCCATTATACAACATGAACCAGAAGCAAATACACCTAAAGAACCAAACTAGTTCAAAGAAAGACAAACAACCAACTGTGCTCCCTCCATTCCACAATCAAGCTACATATTTCAAACATTTTTTTACTTTCTTAGAAAAGATTAGGGTTTTAGGTCCACAAGCAGACAACGCCCCTGTTATAAACTATATCCCTATTATGATTCAAGACACCATAATGCAAACAAAATTAGAGTGCATAACTGAAAAAGCGTAAAATTAGTTCTGAATTGAAAGTATAAAAGTACATAAACTGGTTGATTATTAGAACATTAACGCAAAATAAACTCCCGATTTAAACAACAGAAAGGGCATCAATGTAAACCGCGTGCCATTGAAGCTACATATCAAGCATCTCCTTAAAAAAAACATTCAAGATAAACAAGCAATACGACTACGAAACTGTCAAGAGATGGGTAGGGAACATAATATGGAGCGAAATAGGAGTCCAATAACCGATAGTCGTCTAACTATTACGAAGAATTTGGCAATTAATTGATGAAAAAGATAGATGCAATCGTAAACATTGGATCAAAGGCGATGAAAAGTCAAAAGGAGGAAGAGTAAACGTGGAATCTAAAAGGGATATTGAAGGAGAAATCGTACCTGTGAAGATGTAAGTTGCGATTGTGCAAATGTTAGGGGATTAGAGGTGATAATAATAATAATAAGAAGAAGAAGATGATGATGATGATGGAATAAAGAATGTAAAGTGAAGAAAAGTGCACAGTTACAGTATGAATATCGAGCGCTCTTGGGGTGAAGACGAAGAAGATTGTGGAACACGATGCACGCATGAATTAATATTAATATTAATAGAGATTGAATGATTGCCAAATTACTCATGTGCCCCTGGCCTTGCCACGTGGACTCGTGGAGACTTTACTTCCCTTGCTAACCAATATAATAATACTCATTTTTAATTTCTTTTTATTTATTTTTTAATGGTGTTTGATAATGTTAACGGTTGGACCGGTCGGTCGGAATGGGATTTCTCCAACCGTTCAATCAACCCCAAATTGTTTTTTTCTTTAAGAACCAGTCAGTTTGGCAGTTTGATTGGGACCGGAGTCAGATCGAATTTTCAATTTTTTAGATTTTAGTGTGTTTAGCGTATATGTTGAATGATAAATTATAGTGTTAGATATATATAACTATTGTTGAGTTTTATATATAAGTGTATATATAATATACATACACAAACATACATATTATATAATTATAACGTCTTCCGATTTATTAAATCCAGTCCGACCAATAGACCAATAAGATGATCAGTTTGTTGTTCGATCCGGTTCTAAGAATATTATTTTTATGATTTCAACTATTTAATTCTATTTTAAATCTTTAGATCTTAACTCATATAAAAACACTATAAAAATCCCAAAAAAACAACCCTTTGAAGTTAGGATTTACGTTGAGATCTTAAAATGACACCATCACACCTATACTATTAGACGCAAGTGCCAAATGTCGTATTCTGGCGTATATAGGAGGAGATTCGCTAGCGTTTAAAAGTATTGGAATTTCATATCAATTGTTATTGTTATAAAGAGTGGAAAATTTGGAAATTACGTACCTCATTAAAATAGGTGTTTATCTATTGCGAGGGATAATTTAGTCAATCAACATATTTTTAGCAAAGATTTGATAATAATGAGTTAAAACTAATGTTAGTTTATGGTAATCCACTCCCTATTTTTCAATAAGATTTGATCTCAAAAGTTCTTGAAAAGTGAATGAATTATATCTATTTGGAGTGATAATATGAGATATTTGTTTTAATTAAGAATGAATGTAATCATTATAATCCTAAATAAATTAAACATTCGATTTCTTATTTTTATCATTAGGTTATGTTCATTAATCTATTTTACATCTATACTTCTATACTATAAGATAAAAAATATTTTTAAAACACGTGTCAGGTAAATTTAAATTTTCGTTTCCCGTTTCTCCCTTTTATTAAAATAATATTATTTTAATTAAATAAACTAAATAGTTAAATATCTAAAAATATAAATATTTTTATTTTAATAATTTATTATAACATACTAAATCAGTAAAATATAAGATTGTAATTATATTTTATCTTAAAATACAATTTTATAATTCTTAATTTTTATTTATTATTTTTTAAAGTTTTTTGTTTATTATTTAACTAATGACTAATAGCATGTAAACATATCTATATCTATAACTTATAATAAAAGAAAGTTTTTCTAAAACACGTGTTATTATTTTAGCATATCAAATGATACGTATCATCATTTTAACATATCAAAAAAAATTATTTTCCCGTCTCTCTCATAATAAATACAAATATTATAAAAATAATTAATTTGATTTTTCATTTTAACTATATATATATGTGTGTGTGTGTTTCTTTTCTCTCTCATATTAAATAATAATTATTGTAAATAAGTAAACTAAACTATTAAAAGTTTAAAATATAAATGTAGCTATTTTAATAATTTATTAATGCATATTAAATATAGAGTAATAATTTTAATTTATTATGTGTTATAACTTTTAAATATTCATTATATTTTTATTTCATCAATGGATAATGACAATTAAAAAATAAAATATTCATAAAACTAATAATTTTAATATGTTTTATTTATTTCACTCATCTAATGCATGGGCTCTAACCTAATAATGTCATATATTAATAAAACATAATGATTTTAATATGTTAAATCTTTTTTATAAATTTATAAATATAATATATGTGTTTATAATCTAGTTTAAAGAATTTTTAGATATGGAGAACAATTCGAATAAGTTGATTGACACTAAATCACCACGTAAAGTATGTAAAGATATGTTTCAGAAATCATTTCTGTTCTCCAAAATCTTTATACGCAACTCATTTTTTTTTGTTTTGGCATTAATGTATAATTTTTTTTATATTTTTTGAACGTCAAATCTATTTTACTCCTACACAACACCAAATTATATCATTGTTTGGATTTAAACTCAATACCTCCCTCCTAAAAGGCAAAACCTCTAGTCCTACATTAGTTTTTTGTTTGAATAACACATGTACAACCCTGTTTTGAATGATAGGTGTTATCTTAATCGGGCTAGCTGTCTGTTTTCCAGCCGGGACCTCACCCCAATCCTCTCAGGAGAAAACTATTGCTGAGAAAACCAACTGGCTCAACTCTAATCAATTTTGTTCATACTGAAACTTGAACCCATGATCTTCTTTTATTTAAATGTTATAGATAGCTCATCTTAACCAGTTGGGCTAATGATTATTGGTATAGAAGATGCGGGTACGTACCTATGAAAAGATTTGATCGTGTAAAGAGTAGGGACTATGATAAAAGTAAGTAATAAATAATGAAAAATATAAAAAAATTACATTTTTAAGTTATAAATAATACTTAAAGAGAAAAAGATGCGTGTGGTACATGAAGTCTAAATGTGTACGAAACATAGCCATGTCTCAAAACTAGTTGCACAATGTCATGTCTATGTCCTTGGAACAAAACAAACCAACCAACAAAACATAAAATAACAACCAAACAAGTCAACAAGCTAAAGTACATCATATTGTTCCACAATAACAAATATAAGTAATTCAAATATATGTCTCCATCATAAAAGCTTCATGTAATATCAAGTCCAAGAATAACATGATTAAAACATCACTATATTTGATGAGCTCGTAGATTTAAAAGACGAAGACAATAAATAAGTCATGACAATTCTAGTCAATAGTGAACCAATTATGTTTATGCAAGTACACTAGAAAGTCAATGCAAATATCAACGTTAGCCCACAACCAACCTAATAATAACTAAACAAATTGTCCCATTTCTAGTACTTGTCTCTAGACATTAGCAAGACCTTGGTCCATATTCACCCAATGTCGACCGTTGGTGATGGTTGACGCAACCAACACTGGATGCGGTTGTTAAGCCAAATGGTGCTACTTAATATCTTTCCATCGGCTCAAACTCGTGACGACAAGTTAATGAGTTTTACATTTTGATCTATAGGTAACCGATAAGACCTCCTTGACCATTCACATGATTAGAAATTGAATTTTTACTCTGGTTAGAACCAAAACTTTTTTTTTTAAAATTTGAAGGATACCCGACTATTTCATGACATTATTTATTCGAATGGCCTTTTTTGTTGCAATTTAAACATTCTGTAGAAGACCCTTCAAAAAATTTCATTCTGTAGTTGTTGAAAATGACTAGATGAGATCACCAAGAGATTTCCCCAAATATTAAAGTAATAATGATTTGAACTGAATGTAACGATACTTGATAATATTAACGACCTAAGAACATTCACAGCTCATTCTCTATATTTCTGTAAGTATGTTTTCTATATTATATGATATGGTTATAAGTGGTTGTGAGTAAAAGATGTGGTAAATTTACTGTTCAATTTGTATTTTGAGGAATTAGTGTTCAAAATCATATAATGATTTTAATATATTTTAAGTGGTTGTGAGTGAATGAGAAATAAAAAATAATGATAAAGTTAAAAGAAGAAAGAAAAAATAATGGTTTTTAGTGTAATTATATAAATAAAAATTGAGAATAGATTGTGAATGTTCTAAAAGGTTGGTAAGTTTTATCTAGCCTCGTTAAAAACTACATCAATGTTTTGATATAACAGAAATTTTATCATAAACATCACAAGTGCATTCTTGTAAATTAGTTAAAAGAATCAAGTTCTCTACATAGAAGATATTTTATGATAATACTCTAAAATATATGTTTCATTTTGTTATAATTATAATAGACTAATTATTTAACGCAATTTAAAAATGATTGAACCAACTACCTTTGAATATGTTTTTTCACTCATTTCAAACATGAGGAGCCTTTTTTGAAAAATTTGACCAACATATAGTTATTTTGAAATAGAAATGAGTACCCATGATTGTAAAAATAAATTAAATTTATCCTAATGTCCAACATGCACATTATTAGTGTCACACTGTTGACTCAAGACATCCCGATGTGTAAACCAGATCAGTTAGTATCATCTAAACGGGTTTTAGTTTATTTATTAGAAACCCATTTAAAGTTTTAAATTCATTATAAGTCTTTTGATTGCTTTTCAATTGTGTAAATAATCAATGCCATTGGCTGATTCGTGATTTATGTGTCTAATTTTTTATTGTTTCAAACTGGTCATAAAGGTCCGTCATGAGAGGGGGTCATAGATCAAAAGATCATGCCTCATAGCTAACCACCATGACAGTTTGTAGCGATCTGCCAAGGTGGTTGCGGACCACTAAGGTTGTGTCACATCCATTCTACTTTCAAACTAGAAAACTCAAATTCAAACTCATTTTAAATTTTCATACAACAGAAAAATTTTATTTTTAAATTATTATATTTATTTAATGTAATAACTCTTTTATTTAATCAATATCGTGAATTGTATTATCCAATTATCATTTATTAAACTATTTAAACAATTTGTAATAATTTTATAATTTATAAAATAAATATTTTAAAGTTGTAAAGTGTTTGGTTTTTCAAGAATGTTGTATATTACTCTCTAGTTTCTTACAAGTGTTTACAAATCATTATTAGAAATATAAGGGACCAGATTTACTTTATATTACATCTTACAACCGACCATAATTTGAAGCCTATCTGAATACATGATCTAGACAACAACAAAATCAATGTAAAATCAAAAGACAGATTGTTTTTTGACTAATAACTATGACATGCCATAGCTCACATCCTAATGTATTATAAAAATGATAAAAGTACATAAAGTATAAAGTAATAGACTCAAGACCTCAATGTACAGTTTACCAAAAACGTAGACCTTTTCACCAACTTGTGAAAATTGGTGAGTCAAACAAAGTTGCAGCGGAAACGTGGTTCAACTTTATGGTAAAAGGTACATCAGATAAAGCATGTACACAAAAGTATTCGAAAGAAATATGTTTTCATAAACTAGCTTCGGAAGATATTGGTCTTGGCTTCAGAAGATTTCACACTTAGAATGTTTTCGAATGTAGAATGTGAAACTTCCGAAGCATTCTACTTCAACACTTTGTGCATGCATACAGAACAAATTGTTTGGATGTCTTGGGTTGCATTAGCCTTATATGAAACCTTACAAACTCCCCCTAGGCCGATGTTATGAAAACACTTAAAGACTTTAGATATTGATAGTCCTCATTATGATGATGACCATGCCTTTCTTCATGAGATGATTAGGATCACTAAGACTCTCATAATGTCTTCTCACTCAGCCTTTTTGAAATTAGATTTTCAAGGACTCAAGATCAGATCTCATCTCTAAGTTGTAGGACCTGTATTTATTAAGTTTAGCAATACATTCAGGTGTACAGAGATGTTCCAATAACTTTGCTTCATCGTGATCATCTATCAATGCTTGGTTTGGAGATGCATCTTCCACCTGAAAGCTCAAATCAAATCCTCCTTCTTCAATAACAACTGCAGCTTGCTGCTTTGGCTTCTCATTCTGGGTGGCTTTATCAGTGTAGGTTGGTCTGGATTGTGCTTGGTCAAAATTTGTTCTTAGTGCCTTGCACTCCCTAGCAAAGTGTCCTATCTAGTTACAGTTGTAACACTTGACTTTGCTTTTATCCAGCCCAAACTTTCCACTAGTTGTACTGCTTGGAAACTTCTTTCCTATCATTTTATAGAATTTTTTGGCTTTATAAGTGAGAAGAGCCATCTGCTGGACTATTTCCATGTACTCTAGATCATCCAAATGGATACAGTCTAGATCTTCAGTGGTGAAAAGAAACTTTCTAGAATTTTCATCAAAAGACACAAAGGCTTGTGAAAAACTTGTCTCTTGGAATGGGCTTCCTTGAGTGTAGCTTTCACTTGGTGTCTCTGGGGAAGGTGATGAAAGGACCCTTTTGTGAGTTGTCAGGATAACATATAAGAAGATGTTAAGGTTTAATGTTATCCCTTTCAGTTACATATAGGGCTGAACACATTTGATTGCTGGAGTTACTAGATGAACCTTGCATGCTTATCTCCATCTGGTATCCACTGAGAATACCATACAACTCAGTCAAAGTAAGAGTCTTAAGGTTCTTAGTCCTCTTGATAATAACACAATAATGTGTCCATTGCCTAGGAAGAGAGGTCATGAACTTTCTTACAATGTCCCTATTCTCAAGAGTCATTACAACATCCACTAGAGTGTCCACAATCTCAACATACCTGAAGTATTGTTGAGTCTTGGTTTCACCTGTTTTAAAGGTAAAGTTTTCAAAATTCTACTTCAGGAGATCCTTATTGTTCACCTTGGCTTCAGTATAACCCTCATACATTAGTTTCAATGCATCCCACAACTTTTTAGTTGTTTCGTATTTCTTGAAACCTCTGTACATAGAGTTTGGAAGAGTAGTCTGAAGGGATGTCATGGCTTTTTGATCAATATCTACTCTCTTTATATCTTCATCTGAGTAGTCAGCCACAACCTTTGCAATGATACCACCTCTAGCAGCAGTTGAAGAGATGCTTGGTATGTAAGGTACTGAAACAACAGATTCCCACATCCTAGAGTTTTGAGACTTGATGAAACCTTTCATTCTTTGGCACCAAGTATCAAAGTTTTCAAGAGTGATCAATGGGGATTTTCTCATGGTTCCAGCTTCCATATCAGCTTTAGTGATCACTACCATTTGAGATGTTAAGTATTTTGTGTGTGTGAGGGATCTTATGATGGTGAGATCTTACTATCAAGAGCCTAGAAAGCTCTGATATCAACTGCGGGACTGTTTGAGGGGTTTGGTCACTTACAACACAACACACTATGAGGAAAGATTGATTTAGAACACTTAACAAATCAAATGGGGAACTAGAAAACAGTTGCAATGAAACTAAGAAACACAAGTAAGTAAGAGACAGAACAAGAATAAATAACATAAGTGTTTTGTTTTCAAGAATGTTGTATATTTCTCTCTAGTTCCTTACAAGTGTTTACAAAGCATTATTAGAAATACAGGAACCAAAGTTACTTTATACTACATCCTATAGCCGCCATACTTTGAAGGCCAGCTGGATACATGATCTAGACAACAACAAAATCAATGTAGAGTCAAAAAACATATTGCCTTTTGACTAGTGACTATGACATGCCTTATATAGTATAGTCAATGTGAAACTTTCGAAGCATTCTACTTCAACACTTTGTACATGCATGCAGGACAAATTGTTTGGATGTTTTGGGTTGAATCAGCCTTATATAAAACCTTACACAACTTAATCAAACTGTCCCTTTAATATCATAAGTCTGTTTCGAACTAAAGACCCATTTCAATTGAGTATATTGGTGGTTATGTGGTGTATTCGAACCAAACTTTCAATCAAACTCAAATCAATTTCGTTTTATTAATCATTCAATTGCCTAAATTATTCACCTAAAACGTATTTTTAATCAATTAGAAATTTAGAATGAAATCATAAAGTTAAGTGAAGTTGAAATAGTAAGTTAAATTTCAAATTGTACTCAAACACCTGAACCAAAACCATTACTCGTTCATGATGAAACGATCAAATTCTACCTATTTAACAGATGGGAAATGTTCTAACAAATCCCTTCAACCTTTGTGATTCATTAATGCAGGATCGGTTTTGGATACTCAACACAAGTATTTCTCTCAAACTCATTAACAAACACTCAAGAGGAAGAGATCTTCTAAGAGTTGATTATAATATATTAAGTAATACAAGAGAAGCATACGAGAATAATTTCAAGATACTTGTATATATTGTTTCTCAACTCAAAGTTTTACAAGACTCTTACAAGCTTACTACAAGAGTTACAATGAGAAACTATACATACTACTATCTACAACCGGATATACTTTGATACCAGATGGAATCCTCTAACTAAAGCAAATACTACAAAGCTATAGTTTAAGGTATCTTAGATAATGTTTATCTAAGATATGGTAGTCATGACATGTCCATGACTTACCTTTGTCACCACTAAGTTGGTAAATTGTACTAACATAAAAAGGTGAATAATGGAATAAAGTATGGTCAACTACATAGCCTTTAGGAAAACGCAATGCTGCATCAGAGGTCTACAACGGAGTGTCACTGACATACTTATGTCCACTGGTTCATTAGTAGCATCTTCCGAAGGTTAAATGGCTTCGGAAGAACAAGTTCTTCCGAAGCCTTTTACACTTCGGAAGAGGCTGCTTCTTTCGGGCTTGGGGACTTCTGCTTTGGAAGTCACTGTCTTTTATTCTTCTAAGTCTTTGAACTTCGGAAGAGAAGACTTTGTCTTCAGAAGTTGGAGCTTTTCTTTCGGAAGTTGATCTTGCACTTGGTCTTCGGAAGAACTCCATATCCTCGAAAGTTCCATACTTAGCTTCAGAAGTCCTTTGTAAGTTGTACCAAAATTATCTAAGTGTTTGGTTTTGGTTGTACCACCTTCTTCTTGATCCAACAAACTCCCCCTAAGCTGATGCTACCAAAACTCACTTGTTCTGCTTCTCAAAACTTTCAGCACCGGGAAAACAGATACTTATTGTTCTTTGTTCTTCCTGGAAGTGGTGTCGAGATGTGGTGACAAATCATCGGGAAAGAGATCCAATCTATCATTTGATGATAGCACCTCTGTGGGTCATCTAAAGAGAGTGGGGAGCTATAGTCATACTATCATCTAACATTCTGGTTCCACTTAGGCCTTCCACTATCTTATAGAAAGGCCTTTCCTTAGTGGTTGACCTTTCCTGTCAGTCTCTCTCTCAGCTCAACTCCTCTTCAATCTTGGCTTTTGTAGTTAGCTCAGCAAGATGAAGGTTGCTAAGATGATTTCTGATGTTGAGTAGCTGTTTCGGAGTGAAGGGATTGGAGAATGGTTTCTTACTAATCAACAATGTCAAATCTGTAGATTGTAGAGAGAAGAGGCCATTCAGCATGTAGCTCTTCCATGTCTCTCTCTCCACAACAAAGTTATGAGAGGTTTCATCGAACCTCACGGATGCTTTCTTTCAGGCACAAGGGGCGACTAGGAATCTTGTCCCCTCTCTTTTGTAAGGATTCCTGAAGTCTGATGCAACCCAAAACTGCCTAAGTGTTTCAGCAACATGCACTAAGTACTGAAGTGAAGAATGCTTCGGAAGAATTACACAAAGCATTAGAAAATACTCTAAGTGTAATATCTTCCGAAGCCAAGACCAATATCTTCCGAAGCCTAACATGAAGTCTTCCGAAGCTTGAGAGACAAAGTCTTCCGAAGCTTCAACCTATGAAGACAGATTTCTTCCGAAGACTTTTAGTACACATGCTTTATCTGATGTACTGTTCCATAAAGCACCTTTTCCGCTGCGTCTCTGATAAGTCACCAACTTACAAGAGTTGGTGAAAAGGTCCATGCTTTTGGTAACTGTACATTGAGGTCTTGAGTCTGAAACTTTCCACTTTATGTACTTTATCCTTTTTGTAATGTATAAGGATGTGAGCTATGGCATGTCATAGTCACAAGGTCAAAAGGCAGATATGCCTTTTGATCCTACAATTGATTTTGTTAGTGTCTAGTCAATTGTATCCAGCTGGCTTTCATAGTATAGCCGGCTGTAGGTTGTAGTATAAGTATTCCAAGTTCTTGTATCTTTCCATATGCTTTGTAACACTTGTAAAAGAACTTGAGAAAGCAATATACTGCTCCTTGAAAACTATACTCTCTTGTTCTGTCTCTTGCTTTACTTGTGTTCTCTGCATCACCTTTGGTTACCTAGTTCACTGTTTGATTAAGTTTAGTTAATCTCCTCATTGTGTTGTTGTGTTGTAATTGTGTTCAAGCCCTTGAACGATCCTGCAATTGGTATCAGAGCTTTCAGGCTCGTGATATAAGATCTAACCATCTTAAGATCCCTCACACACAAAAAACTAAACCTTTTCAAATGGCTTCCATCTCAAAGACTGATATGGAGACTGGAACCATGAACAAATCCCCATTGATCACTCTTGATGACTTCGACACCTGGTGCATGAGGATGGAAGGCTTCATCAGGTCTCTTGACTCAAGAATGTGGGAATCTGTTGAATATGGACCTTTCATACCTAGCACCCCCTCTGCTACCGGTGCTGGTATGATTCCTAAAGATGTGGCCAACTACTCAGATGAAGATAGGAAAAGAGTAGGAGATGAGGAAGGCCAGACTGCTCTTCAGACTGCTATCCCAAACTCTGTGTACAGAGGTTTTAAGAAGTGCAAACAGCTAAACAGCTGTGGGATGCACTGAAGCTGATGTATGAAGGCTCCTCTGAAGCCAAGGAGAACAAGAAAGATCTTCTGAAGCAGCAGTTTGAAAATTTCACCTTTAAAACAGGTGAAACCATGACCCAACAATACTTCAGGTATGTTGAGATTGTGGATACCCTTGTGGATGGAGGAGTTCCTCTTGAGAACAGAGACATTGTAAGGAAGTTCATGTCCTCACTTCCTAGGCAATGGACACACTATTGTGTGGTAATCAAGAGGACTGAGAACCTTAAAACTCTTACTCTGACAGAGTTATATGGGATTCTCAGTGGATACCAGATGGAGATGAACTTACAAGGTTCATCTGGCAACTAACAATCAAATGGGTTCAGCCCTTCATGTGGTTGAAAGGGACAGCATAGAACCCCAACATCATCTCCTATGCTACCCTGACAACTCACAAAAGGGTCCTTTCATCACCTTCCCGGAGACACCAAGGGAGAACTTTACTCAAGGAAGCCCATTCCAAGAGACAAGTTCTTCTCAAGCCTTTGTGTCTGCAGATGAAAGCTGTGGAAATTATCTCTTCACTCTTGAAGATCTAGACTGTATCCATCCAGATGACCTGGAATACATGGAGATAGTTCAGCAGATGGCTCTTCTCACTCACAGAGCCAAGAAGTTCTACAAGAGGACAGGAAGAAAATTTCCAAGCAATGCTACCAGTGGTAAGTTTGGCCTGGATAAAAGCAAAGTTAAGTGTTACAATTGTAACCTTATGGGT
The DNA here is from genome assembly GCA_025506515.1 of Flaveria trinervia. NCBI lineage: Eukaryota > Viridiplantae > Streptophyta > Magnoliopsida > Asterales > Asteraceae > Flaveria > Flaveria trinervia. The sequence goes on from CM046449.1 coordinate 7,317,525, forward strand.
CACTTCGCCAGGGAGTGTAAGGCACCCAGAGCAAATGGGGGTCAAACACAACTCAGACCAAACTTCACCAACAATACCCCTCAGGCTGAGAAGACAAAGCAACATGCTGCGGTTGCTGTTGAAGAGGGAGGATTTGACTGGAGTTTTCAGGTGGAGGATGCTTCTCCAAACCAAGCATTGATGGCTGATCATGATGAAGCCAAGGTATTAGAACATCTTTGCTCCCCTGAATGCATTGCTAAAGTAAATAGATACAGGTCCTACAACCTAGAGATGAGATCTGATCTTGAGTCATTAAACATATTAAAATCTGACTTTAGAAAGTCTGAAAATGATTACAAGTTAAAGATAGAAGACTTGGAGAAAACTATTTCAGTACTAAAACATGAACATACAGATTTTAGAACTCAGATCCAAGATCTCATCACTAAGTTGACTAAGTGCCAGGCTGAGCTTGTGATCAGCAAAGCCCTGGCAGAGAAAAGTGTTCTTGAAGAAGAGACCTTCAAGAACATGATATCCTCATCCCTACACAATAGGTTTGTTATCAAAATAGACAGGGACTGGGATCAAATGAGATAGCTCCTCCACACACAATCTTGTCTGTAAGATCTCCTAGGTGTGGAACTTGTGAAGATGAGCTTCCTCTCATAGATCCAGTAAGTGAGGATGATGAAGAAGTGATAGTGAGGAATCCCTCTGAGAAGAGTGAAGAAGAGGATTCCTCCAAGGGCCACTATCCTTCTGAGGAGAAGAAATTAACTGTGATGACCAAGTCCAAGAGAAAGAACTTGATCAGGAAGAGCAAAAGGAAAGCAAAGAAGGCTCAAGAAATCAAGGCTACCTTTGATGCTAAGCAGAAACAAGTGTTCATCTCTGCAGGTTTCAAAGCAATAAGGACTGAAGACATCCACCAAAGCCTCTTATCTAAGAGTTCTGGTTCATGTTCAAATCATCTCAGTACAAAGAAGAAGACTGAGCTGCTGTGTACCACTGCTGCACAGCCTGGACCATCAAATTCCAAGAACAGTTCACAGCCCAAGGGAACTGTATCTGAATCTACCAAGATGAAGGTGAAAAAGGGATGTGACCAAGGCCAGTCTTGCTCTCAAAAGGAGATTTCTTTGAAGAAGAAAATGCTGTGTGTTATGTGTGAAAGTACTTCTCATATTGCCAAGGATTGTCCATACAATCCTAAAAGTACTATCCACATGACCAATACAAAGACTTCAAAGAATCTCAAGAAGTCTCAAGCTTCGGAAGGAAAGTCTGTTTCCTTCGGAAGCTCCAAATCAAAGAAGAAGGTAAATGGAAAATTACCTTCGGAAGCAAAGTTGGTCTCGGAAGAAAGGAGTTCTTCCGAAGTACTAAAGTCTACTGCAGTGACTGTAGATTCTTCCGAAGTATCAGTCATTAAAACTTGTGAAGCTCCAAAGCTTCTAAGGTTTTGAAGGTCAAGTCCAAGACTCCAAAGGTGGTGTGGAAGTCTAAGAAAGACCAAATGACTGAGGTTTCTCCATCAACAACAGCCGAAGATCCCCTCTGTACAACCATAGGATCTATTACTGTTGCATTACCTTCTATTACACTTACTGAACCCAAGACAAGTAAGGCTTGGGTTTCCAAATGTAACTAATCATTTTCTTTGTGCAGGAACAGCTCAAGACAAACAAGAATGTCTGGATAATTGACAGTGGCTGTTCCAGGCACATGACAGGCGATAGGTCTTTACTTCATAATTTTGAGAGAATTGATGGAGGACCAGTTGCTTTTGGAGGAAATGAAGGTGGTTACATTTATGGAAGGGGCAAGGTCACAAATGGTAAGCTCAGCATTGAGAAGGTAAACTTTGTTAAGGAGCTTGGGTACAATTCTGAGTGTATCTCAATTTTGTGATCAGAGTCATAACATGCTCTTCACTGAGCATGAGTGCATTGTTCTCAAACCTGGAGTGGTCATTCCTCATGAGCATATTCTGCTCAGAGCCCCCAGGAAAGGGAACATGTACAAGATGGATTTGCAAGAAACATCTCCCTCTGGAGAAGTTTCATGCTTTCTATCTAAAGCAAATAGTGATGAGTCTTTCCTATGGCATAAAAGAATGTGCCATGTAAACTTTAAGAATATGAATAAATTAATCAAACATGATCTGGTAACTGGAATGCCAAAGAAAGAGTTTACAAGTGATGATCATTGTGTTGCATGCCTGAAAGGGAAGCAACACAAGGTATCTCACAAGCCTAAGGAAAAGAACTCCATCACTACTCCCTACACTTATTACATATGGATCTCTTTGGCCCCCCAGTGTAATGAGTTTAGGAAGGACCTTATACTGTCTAGTGATCACAGATGATTTTACAAGATTCACTTGGGTTTTTTCTTAGAACTAAAGATGAGACTCCTGAGATTCTAAAGAATTTCATCTTAAAGATTGAGAATCAATGTGATCACAAGGTCAAAACCATAAGATGTGATCAAGGAACTGAATTCAAGAACCAAATCCTTGATACATTTTGTGATGAAAAGGGTATTACAAGACAATACAGTGCTCCCAGGACTCCTCAGCAAAACGGAGTTGCTGAGAGGAGAAACAGGACACTTATTGAAGCTGCAAGAACTATGTTGTCTGACTCTAAACTGCCTATCACCTTCTGGGCAGAGGCAGTTAATACTGCCTGCTATGTGCAAAACAGAGTCTTAGTAGTTAAGACACATGGTAAGACTCCTTATGAACTTTGGCACAAGAGGAAACCTTTCATTGGTTTTCTCAGGTCATTTGGATGTCCCTGCACCATCTTGAATACCAAAGATCAAGTTGCCAAGTTTGCTGAGAAATCAGACGATGGACACTTCATTGGATACTCTTCTCAAGCTAAAGCTTATAGAGTATACAATCTCAGAACTAGAATCATTGAGGAGTCAGCCAATGTGACTTTCAATGAGCACACTCCCAGTGTGGCTGGTTCTGGTCCGGATTGGCTATTTGATCTTGATTTAGTTACCAACTGTTTTAATAAATCTTGTGAGCATGTTTCAGGATCTGCAGAAAATTTAAATACAGGTGATCCTGATCCAAGATTTGAGCTTGGAAGACCTTCAGCTCCAGTTGGAACTACTTCAGCAAATGAGGTTTCTATCAGCACAACAATGACAAATCCAGCTGATACATCTGGCATGCCTTCAAATTCCAGTTCAGAGGCCTCTCAACCAGATAAAGACATCTCAATTGCAGAAGATAACAATGGTGATGGTGAAAGTGATCAAGAATCTCTTGATGCTAATAAACATACCATAGATGATAACATCAATGATGTCACACACTCATTGGATCAAGTTAATCTTGATAAGTGTGATAATGTGGAGGATCAATCTTCAAGACCAGATCTAAATTTCTCAAATTTGGATCTATCTCAGCAACTTGCTGTGATCCCTCAGCTAAGGATCCACAAGTCTCATCCTACTACAAACATCATTGGAGATGTTATCTCCGGGGTAAAGACAAGAGGGCAAACCCATGAAGCAAATGTTTGTCTTCACTCTTGTTTTCTATCCCAGTTAGAGCCAAAGAAAGTTGAGGAGGCTCTAAGGATGGAAGTTGGGTTGAAGCTATGCAACAAGAGCTGCTTCAATTCAAAAGACAGAAAGTTTGGAACCTTTGTCCTCTTCCTCATGGGAAGACTACCATTGGAACCAAATGGGTTTTTAGGAATAAAAAGGATGATAGAGGAATCATCATCAAGAACAAGGCTAGACTAGTTGTTCAAGGATACACACAAGAAGAAGGGATTGACTACACTGATGTCTTTGCTCCTGTAGCTAGACTAGAAGCTGTTAGGATATTCCTGGCATTTGCTGCATCCAAGAACTTCAAGGTCTACCAACTTGATGTAAAGTGTGCTTTCTTATATGGAGTGATTGATGAGGAGGTTTATGTCAAACAACCACCTGGTTTTGTAGATCCTGATCATCCTGATTATGTCTGCAAGCTTGACAAAGCTCTCTATGGGCTGCATCAGGCACCCAGGAAGTGGTATGAGACACTGTCTGAGTATCTCTGTAAACATGGTTACAGGAGAGGTACTATAGATGGAACTCTCTTCATCAAAGGACAAGGAAACGACATTCTGCTAGTTCAAGTATATGTGGATGACATCATCTTTGGCTCAACCAATTCAAGGCTCTGCAAAGACTTTGAAAAGCTGATGAAAGATAGATTTGAAATGAGTTCAATGGGAGAACTTAATTTCTTTCTGGGAATTCAAGTGAAGCAGGTTGAAGATGGCATTTTCATAAGTCAGTCAAAGTATTCAAGATATACTCAAGAGGTTCAACATGACTGATTGTAAGACTGCTAAGACACCCATAGCCAGAAACCACTCTCTTGGTCCAGATCTTGAGGGGGAGTGTGTAGATGAGCACTTATACAGGGCTATGATTGGGTCTCTTATGTATCTTACAGCTAGCAGGCCTGATATCATGTTTGCTACATGTATTTGTGCAAGATATCAAGCTAATCCTAAGATGTCTCACTTAATCACTGTGAAAAGGATTTTAAGATACCTCAAAGGTGCTTCAACACTTGGTTTATGGTATCCAAAGAATTCTAATTTCAATCTGTATGCCTATACAGACAGTGATTATGGTGGTTGCAACATGACTGCAAAGTCTATCTGGGGGATGTCAATTTCTTGGTGGAAGGGTTGTCTCATGGCAATGCAAGAAACAAACCTGTGTGTCTGCATCAACTGCTGAGGCTGAATACATTGCTGCTGCAAGCTGCTGTGCTCAAGTGCTTTGGATTCAAAATCAGATGCTAGACTACGGATTTAACTTCAAAGAGACTCCTATCCACATAGACAACAACAGTGCTATCTCTATCACTGAGAACCCTGTGCAGCACTCAAGGACCAAACACATCAACATCAGGTATCATTTAATAAGAGATAACTATGAAAAGGGGATTAAACTAGTCAAAGTTCACACAGATGAACAATATGCTGATCTGTTCACAAAAGCTTTTGATGAACAGAGATTTAAGTATCTGATATCAGCTATTGGGATGATTAACTTTGAGTAGATTTTTCTTAAACTAATTCTAATTATTTCTTCTTAAAAAATATGTGTGTCCTAAGTTGTCTAGTTCATCACTTTCATAAGCTCATGTTTTCTTTGAATGAAAAACTCTTTTGAAGACTTTCCTTGGATTCTTGAAAATTTTCTGATACTTCGGAAGATAACATTTTACCTTCGGAAGAAAAATATGTCTTCAAAATAAATGACTGTCTAAGAATTTTACCTTCGGAAGAAGTCAAAATTTATCTTCCGAAGCTTAAAATTCTCAACTTAGACACTTATTCATTTTTAAGGACTTTTTCCTTCCGAAGCAAAAATTACTTTCGGAAGCTTTGTTCATTCTTATACAAAGCATCCAAAGTTTATTTCTCTTCCGAAGCATAAATCTTTAAGACTCTCAGGAAAATTCTTCCGAAGTCACTTTAGCTTCGGAAGCTTTTTCAATCAAACTTCCGAAGACAAATTACTTTCGGAAGCTTTTCGAATTCCAAGAAAACTACTTTTGAGCAAAAAGGTAAACTACTTTTTCAGAGGTGGGACCGACATACGGATTTCAAAGTTTATCCTCTTTCATTAAACTTTATCTGAAATCCTTCTCTCTCATATAAACCCAACGGTTTCCCCCTTCTTCTATCATCTGCTTTTCTTCCATACCTAAAACCCAAAGCTTTCTCTCTGAAATTTCTTCCCATTCTTTTCTCTTCATCTCTGAGCTACCTCACAATGGCTGACCTTACACACAGAAATGATCCTCACTTTGCCATGCAGCTACACAGACAACACAATCAGGTTGCTCTGTTATGCTCTGACAAAGATCCTCATTCTCAGAGGTTTGCCGTTTCTTGTCTTTGTCTCACTACTTCACCTCCCTAACCATTGATCCTCCTCTATATGAGGATCATTGCTTGAATTCTGGAAGACCTGCCAAGAGGTCATTATGGATGGGGAGAAGGCACTGTCTGCCACAGTGCAGGGGAGAACAATTTTCATCACTCCGGCCATCATCAACCGACATCTTCAGCTGGATGATGAAGCAGGTGAAGTGTTCTTTCCAAAAGAAGCGGTTAATCATTCCTTCGAGCAGATGGGCTATGAAGGAGATTCTCTGTAAAGACCTTCAGGAAAGGGAAGGTCTCATCCCAGTGGAAATACCTGCTCCATGTGGTTATCCACAGACTTATCAAACAAGCATGGTGGATGGGACCAGATTCCTGAGGATCTCTCCTTTATAGTTCATGGGATGGTTCAGGGGGTCAAGTTCAGGTATTCACAATTTGTTTATACTAATTTACTTGCAAACTTAGACTCCTTAGAATATTACATGTTTCCTAGATATGTTCAACACATTCTTAACTGTGAACTGGGCTCACAGTTGAGGGAAACAGGCAATATTCTTAAACTGGGACAGATGAAGCCCGGCATCTTTAAAATTATGAAGAAGCCAACTGTAGGCTTCTCAGGGGTAGAAACAGCCCTAGTCCCAAAAATGTTAGAGCTCATTGCTCAAGGTGACAACATAGCAGTCCAAGCTAGTGTTGAACCCACACCTACTGCTCTCCTACCCTCTTCACAACCTCCAATATTCATCACCTACAAAAGAAAATCCCAACGAACCCCTGCTCAGGCTATTGAGTCTGTGCAGGCCCCAAATACTCAACCTTACAGGAAGAAGTGGACTCCAGAGCTCCCACTTCTCCTGAGGAGCAAACCACTCCCATTACTTTACCTATCAGGGCTGAGGTTCCTCAAGCTCAACCTGATGAGCTCATTAGCCCAACAACTGTAAGCCTTCACTCTGAGTCTCAACACTCAAGTGAACAACCTTCAGGGGATAGCTACCATCCCCAGCCTTTGGATCTAAACCAACCAATTCCCAACCTATCCTTTTACACTGATGAAGACTTAGGATTCAGTGAGTACCATGAGTCTCTCTTCTCCTCCCTACTCAAAGAGAGATGAGTACCTCTGACTCTCCTCAGTCTATCCCTCATCAGTCACCTATTACTGAGGTGGACACATCTGAACCTGTTCAGGATGTCCATATGGAAGAGGCTCTCACTTTTGAAAGTGATTACATCATTAAGACCTCAACCATGGCAACTCAGCCCATTGGCATCTTAACTGAGGTTGCCAGTGAGCAGAGGAAAACCAGCAGCCAAGAAACTCAAGCTGGTGGTGAGAGAAGGACTTTGGTCCAATCCTCTCATCCCCCAGTGATTCTTCTGATGAAGATGAGGGGAATTTGAGACTAAAGGTACAAAAATTGTCACAAAACATGCACCTATCTAGTCTCTAAGGTTAGTCACTTGGAATCTCAGGTGACTACCCTGCAAAACAGGGTCAATGATCAGCAACTCCAGATTTCATATCTGCAGGAAAAACTAGCTGGGAGACCTTTAAGGAGAGCTCAACCAGGAACACAAGAACCTGTGGAAGTGATTGATTTATCCTCCAGCTCACCTATGCAAGTGGGTGATGCTACCAAAAAGGGGGAGAAAGTTATCACAACCACAGAACCTGGGAGTTCTTCAAAGAGAATGGACATAGAGGACTCACCATCCTCACTTGCTGTTGTGCATTCTCAGCAACTTCCTCAAGTTCACATTAATGTGGACTCTATAGACTCTCTCATCAGGAGTCTCTTTGAGGAAGGTATACCAAGGGCTGTCTCATCTCCACCACATGGAACTGGCAACTACATCATCAGATGGAGGTATGATGATGACAGAAGAGCCCTCATACTTCACAGAGTTCAAGGTCAACAAGAAGTCTTTCAGTTCCAAAGCCTGAGCTTCTATGAAGGACTGGATTTAGTCAACATGCCACTTGTCAATCCAAGCAAATCTAGACAAGCTGACAGGCTGGCTCAAAGAATCCAAGACAGGATCCTTGCAGAGTTCTCTCTAAGAAGGAGACTTAGGCAATCAGGCAATGTCATCGGTCAACTGGATGTTGAGGTGGACCCTAAGATTAGTTTCATAGGGGAAACCTTGGCTGAAGGCCCAGTGGCAGAACCTGAGACCCTTGTCTCACCATCAACAACTGCTGCAGAGGTCCAAACTCCATCTGAGACACCTGCTGGTGAAGGTGTTTCTCAGCCTCTCTCTGGCCAGAGCATGGAAGCTACACCAAGCAATGAAGGCCAAGCCTCAATCCACCCTGAGTCACAAAGGTCTGTTGGTGACAAAGGGAAAAGGATAATGACTCCTGAGGAAATTGAGGAGGAAGAGAGAGAGAGGAAAAGGAGGCTAAGGGGAGAAAGTTCTTCTGGGTCATCAAAATTCATGCAAGCTGCAATCAGGGCTGCCCCCAGACCAAATACTCAAAATGATGAACAAAGGGCAGTCAGGATTAATTATTTACAGACCAGGAACTATGATGTTGATGAAATCATCTCCCTCCCCTTAGAAGAGTTGAATGAACTGGCTGACATGGAAGTGTCAAGAGAGATAAGGAGAAAGAGGATGCAAGGTTACTTCTCCAATTCAAAGAGGAGAGGAGACAGAAAAGACTTCACAAGCATACTCCCACTCTCTCTCCAGTTCAAGAAAGTCCTGCACAGGAAGATGTGGCTCCACAAGAACCTCAGGTAGATAAAGAAGAGGATAGAATCAAAATGATAAACTACCTGAGTGCCACAGGCTTCTATCAGGCAAATACACTTCTTCCCCTGTCCTATGACTTCATTGAGTTCGAGTACTTAAAGCAACTTGAGCTTGAGTTAGTCAAAGAAAGAAAAACAACCAAAAGGAAGCTAAGGGAAGAAGCTGCAAAGTCAAGAACCATCATTCAAAAGAATGCAAAGAAGTCTGCTGACAGACAAAGAATGATGAGCTTCTTGAAGTCATATGGATTCTCCGGAAGGAGACTTGGTCCCATGTCTCTATCTACAATGGATGAGCATATAAGGGTAATCAAGCAGAAGATTAAAAGTGGTGAACTCATTGACTTGCACTCTCTTCCAAGTCAAGTCCACCTGAAGTGGAGGTCAAGTTTGAACAACCAGAGACACCTGAACCAGAACCTCCAGCTGAGCCTCAGCAAACTTCATCTTCTGATCCAAGACAGGGTCAAACTCCCTCTCCTTCTGAACCTGTGAGGGAGGAACACCCAACTGAGAAAGACACTGATGATCAACATGGTGCTGCAGACCAGTCTTCTCAGTTAAAGACATTAAAGAGGAAGAAGAAAATGGCCTCTAAACCAAAGACTAAAAAGAAGAAGCCAAAGTCATCTACCTCTACACCCCAGGCTGAATCAGATCAACCTGAGGAAGTGCATGATGAGGCAGCCCAATCAACTCCTATGCAAGTGGCTCCTCTAGCAACCGAGACACCCATCTTATCCTGGACTTACTCTACCAATCCAGAAAGATGGAATGTTATCAGAGATCAAGGTGTTGAAATGTCTACTCATGGCAAGACATAATCAACTTACCTCTGCATGATCTTTGAAATGAGAAGATACTATGAGAGTCTTGATGATCCTGACCATCAAATGAAGAAAGGAATGGTCTTGATTATTCTGAAGACTACAAACATTTAAAGATCTTCTAAGTGTTTTGGTAGCATCAGCCTAGGGGGAGTTTGTAAGGATTCCTGAAGTCTGATGCAACCCAAAACTGCCTAAGTGTTTCAGCAACATGCACTAAGTACTGAAGTGAAGAATGCTTCGGAAGAATTACACAAAGCATTAGAAAATACTCTAAGTGTAATATCTTCCGAAGCCAAGACCAATATCTTCCGAAGCCTAACATGAAGTCTTCCGAAGCTTGAAGAGACAAAGTCTTCCGAAGCTTCAACCTATGAAGACAGATTTCTTCCGAAGACTTTTAGTACACATGCTTTATCTGATGTACTGTCCATAAAGCACCTTTTCCGCTGCGTCTCTGATAAGTCACCAACTTACAAGAGTTGGTGAAAAGGTCCATGCTTTTGGTAACTGTACATTGAGGTCTTGAGTCTGAAACTTTCCACTTTATGTACTTTATCCTTTTTGTAATGTATAAGGATGTGAGCTATGGCATGTCATAGTCACAAGGTCAAAAGGCAGATATGCCTTTTGATCCTACAATTGATTTTGTTAGTGTCTAGTCAATTGTATCCAGCTGGCTTTCATAGTATAGCCGGCTGTAGGTTGTAGTATAAGTATTCCAAGTTCTTGTATCTTTCCATATGCTTTGTAACACTTGTAAAAGAACTTGAGAAAGCAATATACTGCTCCCTTGAAAACTATACTCTCTTGTTCTGTCTCTTGCTTTACTTGTGTTCTCTGCATCACCTTTGGTTACCTAGTTCACTGTTTGATTAAGGTTTAGTTAATCTCCTCATTGTGTTGTTGTGTTGTAATTGTGTTCAAGCCCTTGAACGATCCTGCAATTATCCAGTGATGTCACCAGCTTTCTTCTAGTTCTTATATGTACCGTTTAAGGAGTCAGAGTTGAGAGCAAGAAGAGGTCAGCAGCATGGTCCAATGTTATCTCTAGGGAGATCAAGGAATTGCTCTCTTGTGAGAGAACTTAAGGAGTTGTCATGTAGGTAATTTGACAGATCCTCCCCACAGGAGATATTGCTCAAGTGTAGTTGGAAAAAAGCTCCTGTTGTCTCCTACATTCTTCCAGAAAGAGATTGGATAAATGAGGGAGGATGACTTAGGAGGTGTTTGGTGGATGAGGATTGTGGATTCTTGCCAGGGTTTTGGTTGAGATGGGTAGTTTAGGTGGTTGTTTGGAGGGTAAGGTTGATGTGGGGTTACAAGGTGAAAGGCAAGAAGTTGTTTTAGTTTTCTAGGGGTGGGAAGAAAACGGATAGGTTTAGAGGTTGGGTGTGAGGTTGGGGTAATGGGGTCAGGTGTGGAGTCATCCAATGTAATTTGTGACATTTCTTTCCTTCTTCTAAGCGTATGTCAGCTTTGATCTCTTTGACAATACGTTGCAGGGTCTCAAGGACATGGGTCCAAAACTTTCCTTCCTGAGAAGCCATGGGCCCTGAGTAGTTTCATCCAGGCTTTGCCCAGACTTCTTCAAGGCGAAGTTCAGCATCTTCCTCCTTATTCTTTTCTCCTTCATTTCTCTGAAAGCCTTCTTTCTTTCCTTCTCCATTTGATCAGTGTTCTTTATCACCAGCTATAAGATCGTATCAAGTTATGTGGAGCAAGTTCCTCAGAGAGAATCCTCTTGAGTTCAGAAATGCTATTCTTTACTCTTAGCCTTTTATCAGCTTCCTCCTTTTCTTCAAGTTCTCTTCTTCCAAGGAACCTTGCTATTCTTCTTGTTCTTTTAGGTTCTTGGTTGCCTTTCTAACTCAATCAGCTCCTATGGTAATGGTAAGAGGAGCACTTCTTCACTTCCAGCTCCATATTAACTAATCTGTCAATAATCTTCACTTTTTTTATTATTGATTGTCTTGGTTGGCTATAGCTACTTTACTACTAGCAGCCAGTAGTTTCCCAAAAGGTAGTCTCCCTTTCTTTTAATTTCTCCAACCCTTCCTCCTCTAGTAATTCTTCCGCAGTCAGCTTCCTTTTTCCTTTGACATCTTCGGAAGCTTTAGACCTTGGAGATTCTTGTGTAGAGGATTCAGGCTGTTGAGTGGGTGCTGGAGCTTGAGGTGATAATGGTGCTTGAATATGGGTAACTTGAGAAAGTCCTCACTGTCACTTCATGCTAATCCAAGATTGCATTTGTGATGATTAGATTATTGGACAAGGAGAAGAGTCCTTCGCAGCTTCTTTCTCTGCTTCGGAAGACTGAAATTGTTCTTCTTCCGCAGCTTTGACTTCTGCTTCGGAAGTCTGTGGTACTACACTCTCTGTCCCAACTATCTTGGTTGCAGGGCCATCAGTTTTCATTTCCCCTTCAAAATTAATCTCCAGTTCCATGTAGATCTTAGGTTGACCAACTTCCTTAGAAGTGGTAGAGGGTGTATCAACCTTTGAAGCTATTAGCTCCAAAGTAAGCCACAGAGATATCTGATTGGTTGCCACATAGAAGATCAATGAGAACAAAGTTAGAAAAGTTTAGATCTTTTAGCATCCTGGGTCCACTTGGAGGGTGACTGGAGGAGGCTCAGGGAAGACATATGATGATTGGGAAGGATATCTTGAGAGAGTGCTTTGAGATAACAGAGCTCTTGGACACCATGGTGGTTTGTCTTTGAACATTCTCCCTTTTTGGTAGCATCATCTTGAGAGCTAGAAGAAGAAGTCAGGGAGACCTAAATTTCTACATGCCTAATAAACCTCTCAATCTGTTTCTCAGCTAGTTGACCCCTGAGATTTCAATCTCAAGTTGCTGAGTGACGGACCTACTTTCTAAGTAAAGTCTTAACCCTAAATTCAAGGTTTGAGACTTTAGTGAGTAGGTCTTGAATAGTGAGTTTCAGACTTCCCTCATCCTCGTGAGAAGAATCACAGGGGAGATGAGGTAACATACCTTATATGTTCATCCTCACCACTAGAAGTTGTTTCTTGACGCCCTGGTTTCCCATGCATAGTGATGCCTCTTTCAGAGTCATCAAAATGTTTGGCTGTCGTAGATTTAGTCTGATCAAATTTACCACTGTCATGAGGGCCCATTAAGGCACCTGCAGTAGTGGTAGCTGAATCTAATGAGTCCCTCCACTCTAGTAGGACTCACCTTAGTTTGGATATGCTGATGGGGGCTAGAGATCAGAGGTCTCTTGGGCTCAGTTGATCCTTTAATGGGTGTTGAGGATCAACTTTATTTCCAAGAAGAGCATGAACTCTTCATCAGTTTCAATTAAAAGGTCAGTGAAGGATATGGCATTTATCCTAATGACCCAGGACTTGATCAATGTCTAATGGTATGATCCTTGGTGGGGCTCTCCCTTTTTAGCTGCTCAGGAAAGTATAAAGACTCATCCTGAGGGCTTTTGGTTTGGGCTTCGGGATCATGGGATTGAGACTGAGGAGAATTAATGCCCATATTGAGGTCAAGAGTGAAGGAAGGTGGACCTCAGACTGAGTGGGAGCCCATGTTTCCACTCTAGCCTTTTTGGGTAGAACAGGGGGAACTTGTTAATCAGAGAAGATTGAACAAGGGTTCGTTTGGAACGTCTTGGTATGCAGATGGATGGGAGGAGAAGCTAAATTTGGCAATATGAGGGTAGTTGCTGGTGTGAGTTCATCACCTGTGGGGTTAACAAAAATGTCACCAGGAGCCATTGGTTCAATTATACCTGGAAGAAGTGCAGTATATCTTCCGGTGAAATTGGTGGTCACTCTCTTCAACACTTTGAAGATGGTCGGCCTCATGTGAGGGACAGTCAAAGCAGCTGCACAGACAAGCTGACTTTGGTCCAGCTCATAATTGATGATATGTTGAAGGAACCTAGGATACATGAAGAATGTGTCCCCTCTAGAGGTTCCTCATCTGATTTGTCAGCACAAACCTTGAGTAGTTAAAGCGAAGGCTTTCACCATTCATGAACTAGGCACCCTAGTTCATATGGGATTTGATCCCATCCCCCAAACTTGTTTGATAAGCAATGAAGGACAACATGCAATAGGAACTTCTAGTTGTAAGAGAAGTTGAACTTGTAGACAGTAGACATGCTAACATCGCCACCATAACCCATCGGAGTATACGTATCATCAAGGTCGCCCTTGGGAAATTTAGTAGGGGCGCCTTTATCATGAAGCTCCAGCTCCTGATGATTTGTTAGAGATGACCAACTCCTGGCCACAAATGCTCGACCTTATAACCCTAACTTGATTTAGGGTTTCAATATGACCGTTGGCCCAAAACTTTCATTTGGTTAAGATAAACAGTGGGGTTTATGGTCAAGGCAGTATAGTAGGTAGATTGGGTAAGAAATGAGATAATTTTAGAGAAGTTAGCATCCCTGGATGAATCCAGAAGTGCGACTTGATTGTGCTGAGGGTTTAGTGCCATTTTGAGAAAGAACAAAGGAAAACAAGTTTGAAGATAGAGAAGGTTTGAAGTGGGAAGTGCTTTGGGTAGTAAAAGTGGTAAAAATATTGAAGTGAGGAGTCGGGATTATTTGAATGGGTGAGATGGTGGTGTTGGGTGGATAAGGTGAAAAGATAGTTTGGGGTAAGATGTGACAATGGCAGCAAGGTAAAAACCATTCAAAAGATTCCGACATCATTAATAAAATCTTTATTTTTATTGTGTGGGCCAAAGGTTTCCGTTATAGAGAGAAGTCTTCTTCCGAAGGTAAAAGGATTTCCGAAGGTTTTTCTTTCTCGAAGCCAAACTTATTTCCGAAGGTAAATGAATTTACTTCCGAGAATAAGAGCTTCTTCCGAAAGAAGAAGTTTTCAAGCTTCGGAAGCATGGAAGATAAGCTTCCGAGACTAAAAACGCTTCGGAAGATAAAACTTGAATTGAGAGAATTGCCTTCGGAAGATGATGAAAAGTTCTTCCTAGGGTAACTTTCTCTTCGAAAATACTCACACTTAGTCAAATGTGAAAAAAAACTATTGTAACAGGGCTTCGATTGTAATTGACAAAAAACAAGACACATGTTAAAAAGGTTTTCCAATAAGATATATTAGTCAATGTTATCATCCCAATAGTGTAATGAGATACTTAAATCTTTGTTCATCAGAGGCTTTGGTGAACAAATCAACATATTGTTCATTTGAGTCAACTTTGACTAACTTAATCAGGTTTTCTTATTATATCTCTAATGAAATGGTACCTGATATCAATGTGCTTTGTATTCGAGTGCTTTATAGGATTTTCAGTGATGGAGATAGCACTGTTGTTGTTAATATGGATAGAGAGTGCTTATGATGTTGAATCTATAATCTAGCATATGGTTTTGAATCCACAGCAGCTGAGCACAGCAACTTGCAGCAGCAATGTATTCAGCTTCTGCAATAGATGTAGAGACATAGGATTGCTTTTGCATTGCCATGAGATGATCCTACCACTAAGAAATTGGCATCCTCCTGATGTGAATTTCTTGTTAATGTTGCAGCCACCATAGTCACTATCTCTGAGTAGCTATAGAGATTGAAGTTGGAGTTTCTAGGATACCATAGACCAAGCTTAATGCTCCTTTGAGGTATCTAAGAATTCTCTTGGCAGCAACTAGGTGAGTCACCTTTAGAGCAGCCTGATATCTTGCACAAATGCAAGTAGCAAACATGATATCAGGTCTACTCACTGTGAGATACATCCGAGAACCGATGATTACCCTATACTGATTTTGATCAGTATCCTCCCCCTTAGAGTCAACAAAGGTCATGATTCCTGGGTATAGGTGTCTTGGATGGCTTACAATCATTTCATATCAAATCTTTCTAAGATATCAGAGACATGCTTAGATTGATTGATAAAGAACCTTCCTTTATTTGCTTCACTTGAATTCTAAGGTAAAAATCCATTTTTCCCATAGAACTCATCTTAAAATTCTTCTTCATGATACTCTCAAAGTCTTTACACACATTGGTCATTTGAAGAACCAAATACGATGTCATAAACGTAGACTTGAACAAGCAAAATGTCTTTCTCAGACTTCTTGATAAAAAGAGTCTTGTCAATGGTTCCTCTAGTGTAACCATTCTTCAGGAGAAATTGAGACAAAGTCTCATACCACAGCCTAGGTGTCTGGTGCAGCCCATAAAGAGCTTTATCCAATTTACACACATAGTTGGGATGCTAGGGGTTTTCAAATCCTGGAGGTTGGCACACATATACCTCCCTATCTATATTTCCATATAGAAAGGCACACTTGACATCAAGTTGGTAGACAGTAAAATTCTTGGATGCAGCATAAGCAAGGAAGATTCTAACTGCCTCAAGTCTTGTAACAGGTGCAAAGACATTAGTATAATCAATTCCTTCCTCTTGAGTGTATCCTTGAACAACCAGTCTAGCTTTATTCTTGATGATCAGGCCTTTATCATCGCTCTTGTTTCTGAAAACCCATTTGGTGCCTATAGGTACTTGACCAGATAGTAGCGGGAAAAGGTTCCAAACCTTTTGTCTCTTGAATTGAAGTAATTCTTCTTGCATAGACTCAAACCAACTACTATCCTTTAAGGCTTCTTCTACTTTCTTGGGTTCCATCTGAGACAAGAAGCATGAGTACAAGTAGACATTCCCATGATGAGTTTGTCCCCTTGTTCTCACACCTTCAGAGACTTCTCCAATGATGTTATCAACTGGATGAGTGTTGTGAATCCTTAGTCTGGGAATCCTCAAGAACATGAAAACTTGGTCCAGTTGTTGTTTCAATGTCATTTAGTGAGGACTGATTGAATGAAAGAGAAACATCATCGACAGCAGTTGACTGAGAAGTAGTATTAAGAGTTGTTTGTTTCTTCAGAATACTACTTCCATCAACTTGGTGTTGTATGTTATTAGTTGATGAGTTATTAGAATCACTTTTCTCATAACTTGTTGAACCTCCACTAGTTCTAGAAATGGTCATGCTATCGGATCTACCAATGATAGGAGCTTGGGATTTAGAGACTCTTAGAGAACTTGGAAGAGGTCTAGGTAACTCAAATAGTTGGTCTTCATCAGAATCACTTTGAGTACTTATTCCAGCTGAAACATTCTCACAAGATGGTTTAGAATAGTTTGGAAACAATTTTAAGTCAAAAATATGATCATGGCCATTCCCCCTAACACAAGGAGTGTGCTCATTAACAACAATGTTGGATGATTCCTCAAATTGTTGATTTTTGATGTTATACACTCTATAAGCAATAGAGTTGGAGGAATATCCAACAAAGATAGCATCATCATCCAAATTCTCAACAAAATTTTCCAAGTTGTCCTTTATGTTAAGTATGGTACACCTGCTGCCAAAGGACCTTAGAAAGCCAATGAACGGTGGCCTCTTGTTCCATAGCTCATAAGGGGTCTTTCCATGTGGCTTGACAATGAGGACCCTATTCTGCACATAGCATGCAGTGCTAACTGGCACTGCCTAGAATGTTAGAGGCAGCTTTGAATCAGCTAACATGGTCCTAGCAGCCTCAATCAGTGTCTTGTTCCTCCTCTCAGCAATACCATTTTGTCAAGAAGTTATAGAAGCACTATATTATTTGGTGATCCCTTTTGAGTTACAGAATGAGTCAAGAACTTGATTCTTAAACTCAATCCCTTGATCATTCCTGATAATCTTTACCTTGTGATCACTTTTATTTTCAATTTTAAGAATAAAAGACTTTAAAGTTTCAGTAGTTTTATCTTTAGTTCTTAAAAAGAATACCCATGTAAATCTTGTAAAATCATCAACTATCACAAGGCAATGTGATTTCCTTCCAATGCTCATTATACTTGTTGGACCAAATAAATCCATGTGCAATAAGTGTAATGGGGTGGTGATAGAGTTAACCTCTTTAGATTGTGAGAGACTCTATACTGCTTTCCTTTCAGGCAAGCTACACAATTATCTCTACTAGAAATATTCCTTTTTGGGCACGCCATGTACCAAGTTATGTTTAACCAATTTGTTCATGTTTTTAAAATTTACATGGCACATACGTTTATGCCATAAGGTAGACTCATCACCATCAGCTTTGGAAAGAAAACATGATACTTCACCCAATAGGGAAGCAATGTTCATATCTAGCTTGTACATATCCTCTTTCCTGGGAGATCTAAGAAGCACCAATTCCTGAGGAATTGTCATCCTAGGTTTGAGGATGATGCACTCATGTTCTATGAAAAGCATTTGATGCTTTTGATCACAGAATTGAGAAACACTTAGGAGATTGTGTTTAAGCTGCTTGACAAAGTTTACTTTGTTGACTCTTAACAAGCCATGGGATACACTTCCTCTGCCTGAAATGTATCCTCCGGTCTCACCTCCAAATTAAACAGGATCTCCATCAAAATGTTGAAATTGTTGAAGTAGAGATCTGTTCTCGGTCATGTGCCTAGAGCATCCACTGTCCACTATCCAGACATTGTTGTTCTTGTCTTGTGAATGTCCCTGCACATATGGTGAAAAGTTAGTTTTAATTGGAAACCCAAGCCTGACTGGTCTTGGGTTTTTCCATTGATGATGACATAATTGAGCCAAAATGCATAATAGAGGGTTCAATTGATGTCTTTGAGGAGGAAGATGTGGTTGCAGCATCTTGTTTGATCTTCCATTCCATCTCATGGTTGGTTAATTTAGATGAGTTTGTTGAAGCTTTAGCAGCATGCCCTTCTTCCGAAGCTTCTGTGTTTTCGGAAGAAGAGTTCACAACCTTCTCCTCCGAAGAAAACTTCTTCTCGAAAGGTTTTGAGGAGGCTCTTTTGTTCTTTTGAGCCTTCCTTGGCTTAACTTCCGAAGCCACTTTCCCTTCGGAAGAATGAGTTTCTTCCAAAAGCAACTTAGCTTCGGAAACCAGCTTTCCTTTTCTCTTCACTTGAATCATGTGATAAGGTCCAAAAGTGAATCCTTCCTTAGTTGCTTCCTTTTAAACATTATTTGCATAATGTGTGCTTGCTGGATTGTAGTAATAATCTTAAGCCAAGTGGTTCTGCAGACCACACATTATTAAACCTGAACTTGCTGGATTGTAGCATTTGGATTTTGCTTTGTTAAACCTGAACTTGCTGCTTGTTGGGTTCTGAGGGAACTGCCTTCTTGTTCTCTTAAAGAACTTCTTCGCCCTGTAGGTTAGCAGAGCTATTTGTTGGACTATGTCTATGTATTCCACCTCATCCGGACTGAAACACACTATATCTTCAAAGCAGAATGAAAATCATTGGAGTGTCCACTCCCTAAGACAAAAGCCAGCTATCCTGAAAGGGACTAGGCTGAGCTTGTTGAGACCTTGGGGTATCAAGGAATGTGATGTAAGGTCCAGATGCGCTGGATGGCTACTGTGAGTATGACAGGTACTGTTGAGGTTGAGGGGGGTCTTGAGCCTTCAGAAACCATAAGAGCGTTGCTTGAGGAAAGGCTTGAAGATCTGCTTCCATGATGGCCACTCTTGTTTTCTATCTCTACATGGTATCCATCAAGAATACCGTATAGCTCAGTCATAGTGAGTGTGTTCAGGTTCTCTATCCTCTTAATGGAGACACAGTAGAACGTCCACTCGTGGGAAGTGCACTCATGAATTTTCTTGAGAGGTCTCTTAATTGAGAAGCTTGTCACACCCCGACCAAAGCGGCGGAACATGCCGAGGCGCAACTAAGATTGTTCAAATGTACAACACACTATTAAAGTGACAATATTTAATCAAGTCATTCATTTCATAACATGTTCTTACAAATACAAGAAAATAAATAGTTCTTAACTAATAACCTAACAGTCCAAAATAAAGTAACGTCTTTAAATCTTCAATCAACCAATAATCAAACCTGTAGCATTGCATAAAATATGGTTTGTCAACATGTATGTTGGTGAGCAATTCCATGACTTTATAAATATAATATAAGGCAAAAATCCACAACTCAAATATGTGAAGCCGTAAAGAAAAGTGACAATTGAGGTATATCAATAATAAATAAATGAGGCTTCTTTCTAATTGATAAAACTACCATATTACAAGGAGGAGTGTATGATCATACTTATTGAGGATGAGGATGGGGCTAAACGATCAAAAGCAATAAACATGTAGCAATTAATCATATGAGGTATATAACATACAATTGGACAATTATTCTAAGCAACAAATAACCTAGAGGTTGTGGGTTGAGGATCTAGATGTTAAATTTTTTCTGGTTGAGTAAGTATGCTTGCTCCCCCCAAAGTGTAGAAGAGAAAACGGGGATGAAATTACTCATATGGAATAAAATGAAGTTGATGAATAAATTTTGAATAAAATCCTCAAGTAAGCGAGTCCGACGGTTTTAACGTGCGTGTCCTATATTGAAAGATCTTGAGTAAGTATTGAGTCTTGAAGATGAAATATAAATGGTATAAAAGTTCATAAAAATAAGGCTTGGGTTTTCGGGAGTTTTAGTTATATTTTACAAAGTGTGTTTAAATAACGTAAGTATAAAATGAGTTTTACAAGAAAACGGGTCCTTGATGTTTAGTTTTACTCAACCATTGTTAAGTTTTACATATGGGAGTTGGTTTAGTGCTAGTATGCACGATCCCATTAATGTAAGCATCAAGGTCCGACTTACACTCTCTTAAACCCGAGTTTGAGACTTTAATTAATAAAGAAATCGCTTAAACCCGATCTTAGTATAAAACCAAGTTTGGTTCCGTCATACCATAATATTATTAATACAAATAACATAAAGTGAAACATAAGTTAAAAAAATTAGGAAAGATTTTTCTTTTGGTGTTTTGAACGGTGACTAGCTCGTTAAGACGATAAGTTCGACTTTTACTCGGGTTTATTTTACCCGAAACTTGGTTTGAGCTAATATTTGTTCTAACACTTCCAAAATCTTAAGTAATATGAGTAATATAAAGTAAAACATAACTAAAAAGATAGGTTGAACTTTTGGTGGTTTGAACATTGACTAACTCGTTAAAACGGGTGTTCGGTTTTACTCGGTATTTACCCGAAACTTGGGTTCAAGCCAAGATTTGTTCTACACCTCCATATCAACCATATAATAACTAAAATATCATGAAAAACTCAGATCTAAAGTGTTTGATGTAACATGGTCACTTAAAAGTTATTTAAAGTGCTTAAACGAACGTTCGGGTTGGTTCGGTCTTTGACTCGGTATGAACCCAAGGATGGTTACCACATGTCCAAAACCATTGAACTTAAAATAAGGTAAAACTTCCAGATCTAAACTCAAACAAGAAAGTTAATCGAGTAAACTTCCCGAAAACGACCCAAACGGGTCTAAAATGCAAAAATATGAGTTTGAATGCCCACAAGACTTAAATAAAGATGAAAATGGTTTTGTGAACATAAAATAACTTAGAAAAACTGAAAATAACCAAAATTACATACCCGAAATGATTTGAAATGCAAGATTCGGTTCCGTTGACTTTTTAAAGTCAAACTTAAGCAAAACTAGCTGGAACAACTTACAAGATCAAAACTTTTGGGAGAAGAAGATGAAAATGTGCAGGTGAAATGGTTGAGAATGAGTGGTATTTATAAGGAAAGATTAGGGTTTGAGGAAATGGGTAATGCGTTTGTCCGGTGGGTAAAAGGGTGCACTTTGATTCTTTTATTTAAAATAAATTTTAATTTAAATAAATTATGACCAGGTATCTACATGTTTGGAGGGTTCTAGAATAGTTATGGGTTAGGTCTTGGTTGGTTTGGATGGTTAAAATACAAGTCCGGACCTTAAACGAATCGAAAACATTAAAAAAACTGATTTTGCTGAAACGAACTGTGGGTCACGCCATGACAAGTATGAAACATGATTACAACATAAAATGCATCATTTTATTAATATTCAAAGATCTGAAGACCAAAACGAGTCAGGTTTACAATACAGGATAACAAATACAAAGCTAGTCGAAAATGACGAATGTCACAGTATTCCCTATTTTTGGAAATTTCGTCCCGAAATTAGGAAGAAGCTACGACGAAGAGATGCGGGTACTTTTCCTTCATGATGTCTTCTCTTTCCCAAGTAAATTCGGCACCACGTCTTGATTCCCAACGAACTTTCACTAACCGAATACAGCTTCGTTTGGTTCGTTTCTCATAGCGATCCATAATTTCTACGGGTCTTTCAACAAATTGCATTGTCTCAGCGATATGTACTTCGTCGAGTGGTATGTGGAGATTACCCTCGCTAAGAATTCTTAATATTTGAGACATGAAAGGTAGGATGAACACCTGAAAGTTCTTTCGGTAAATCGAGTCTATAAGCCACTTTTCCAATCCTTTCGAGGATCTTGAATGGCCTACGAAACGAGGAACTAGTTTTCCTTTCTTTACAAAACATACTACCCCCTTCCAAGGAGATACTTTGACGAGGACAAGGTCGTCGACGTGAAATTCTAGAGGCTTTCGTCGTTTATCGGCATAACTCTTTTGACGGCTTCTAGCGGCGAGTAGATTCTTGCGGATTTGATCGATACGATCGGTAGTGTCTTGAACCATCTCAGGACCGGTGATTTGAGTTTCACCAATCTCGTTCCAACAAATCGGAGAACGATACTTGCGACCACGGAGAGCTTCAAACGGAGTCATACCAATGCTAGAATGGAAACTATTGTTGTAGGAGAACTCAATAAGCGGAATATGAGAGTCCCAATTTCCACCGAAGTCTAGTACGTATGATCGAAGCATATCCTCAAGGGTTTGGATTGTACGCTCGGATTGGCCATCGGTTTGAGGGTGGTAAGTGGTACTAAGGTCAAGGCGAGTACCTAGAGCATTTTGAAGCGATTTCCGAATGAGACGTGAAACGAGCATCACGATCGGAGATGATGGTCATTGGTATACCATGGCGGCACACGATTTCTCGAACATAGATTTGAGCTAGTTGTTCCACGGAATACTTTTCTTGGATCGAAATGAAGTGAGCCGATTTGGTAAATCGATCGATGATTACCCAAATACTATCATTTTGGTTTCGGGTATTTGGGAGCTTAGTGATGAAATCCATGGCAATGTCTTCCCATTTCCAAACAGGAATCGAGGGTTGCTCGAGTAAACCGAAAGGTCTTTGATGCTCGGCTTTAACCTTTGAGCATGTAAGACATTTTGAAACGTAAAGTGTCACATCCTTTTTCATACCGGACCACCAATAAATGGGACGAAGATCGAAGTACATTTTATCCGCACCGGGATGCACAGAATAACGTGACTTATGAGCCTCGTCAAGAATAAAAGTACGAAGTTCGTCACGATCGGGAACCCATAAACGATTGAGAAAGTAAAGTAAGCCATTGGGTTTAGTTTTGAGTTGAAGTTCGGCTCCACATGACATTTCTTCGTACATGTTACCTTCATCAACGGAGGTGCACCGGGCTCGATAGATGCGGTTTTGAAGATCGGTTTGGATGATAATGCTATGGAGCAAAATAGATTTAACATTAACTTTTCGACTAAGGGCATCGGCCACGACATTCGCTTTACCGGGATGGTAGCGAATTTCGCAATCGTAGTCACTAAGTAGTTCGGCCCATCGCCGTTGTCTCATGTTCAGATCTTTTTGGTCGAAAATGTGTTGAAGACTTTTATGATCGGTGAATACTACACATTTTGTACCATAAAGATAGTGTCTCCAGATTTTTAAAGCGAAAACGGCGGCACCAAGTTCGAGATCGTGAGTTGTGTAATTTTTCTCATGAACTTTGAGTTTTCTTGAGGCATAAGCGATAACTTGACCTTGTTGCATGAGAACGCAACCGAGACCTTGGTTGGACGCATCACAAAATACCACAAAATCGCCATTTCCTTCAGGGAGGGCTAAGATAGGAGCATTGCAAAGCATATGCTTAAGAGTTTGAAAAGCTTCTTCTTGTTTTGGTCCCCATTCGTAAGATTTTCCCTTATGAGTTAATGCAGTGAGGGTAAGCGCGATTTTGGAGAAGTTTAGAATAAAACGCCGATAATACCCAACCAAACCAAGGAAGGATCGAACTTCGGTAGGTGTGGATGGAGTCTTCCAATCTTTTACGGCCTCAATTTTAGCGGGATCAACATGAATACCTTTATCGTTAACGATGTGACCCAAAAATTGAACTTCTTTTAGCCAAAATTCATATTTCGAAAATTTGGCATAAAGTTGTTCTTTCCTTAGGAGATCGAGCATGGAACGTAAATGATGCTCATGCTCGGCTTCGGATTTACAAAAGATAAGGATGTCGTCAATAAATACAATTACAATTTATCCAAAAATGGTTTGCAAACGCGGTTCATGAGGTCCATGAATACCGCGGGTGCATTGATTAATCCAAATGACATAACCATGAACTCGTAATGTCCATACCGCGTACGAAAAGCAGTTTTGGGAATGTCATCTTCGTGAACACGCAATTGATGATAACCCGATCGAAGATCGATTTTGGAGAAGCAAGTTGCACCTTGGAGTTGATCGAAGAGGTCGTCGATTTGAGGCAAAGGGTAACGATTTTTTATGGTGAGTTTATTGAGCTCACGGTAGTCGATACACATGCGAAACGAGCCATCTTTCTTTTTCACGAAGAGAACGAGTGCACCCCAAGGAGATGAGCTTGGACGGATAAAACCCTTATCTGAGAGTTCTTGGAGTTGTTTTGACAGTTCTTGCATTTCAGAAGGAGCTAAACGATAGGGAGCCTTAGCTACGGGAGTTGCTCGGGGAACAAGGTCAATTCGAAATTTGATGGGACGGATGGGTGGAAGATCGGAGACGTCGTTGGGAAAAACATCAGGAAAATCACAAACAACGTGAATGTCTTGAATTTTCCTTTCTCTGGGATCTTTTGCCACCGCTTGAGCTAGGAACGGAACGTACTTTTGGCGTACGTACTTTTGAGATTGAGAACACGACATGAGGTTGAGCTTTTTGGGAGAAGTTTTGCCGAAGATTTTGAGAGTTTTACCATTGGCGAGTGGAATTCGAATAAACTTATCATAGCAAACAATTTCGGCACGATGCAAGGCTAACCAATCCATGCCTACTATGATGTCGAAACTTCCCATTTGCATCGGGATGAGGTCAATTGAGAATTTACGCTTACAAAGAGTGAGTATGCAATCGCGGATGACCAAATCGATAGTGATTGAGCTACCATTGGCGACTTCGACAGAAAAAGGTCGAGAAAGTTTAGTACGGGGTACGGCAAGGGTTGATTCAAATTTAAATGAAATAAAACTCCTATCAGCTCCGGTATCGAATAAAATTGAAGCAAAATGCTCATTAATATTAAACGTACCGTTCACCACATCGTTGGCAACTTGGGCTTGGTTGATATTCATCATAAAAGCACGCCCTTGGTTTCCATGGGTGACTTGTGGAGCTTGCGAAGGCGGGGGAGGAGGAGCTTCAATTGATTGGAGTGGTTGAACCGGAGGAGCCATGAGTTATGGGACTTGAGGTTGGTAAGTTTGCAATTAGTAGGCTTGAGTTGTGTAGTATGGTGCAGGCATGATTTGGGCTTGATTTGCAAAAGTGAGTCGGGGACAAGCATTGCAGAAATGATTTGGGTCTCCACAATTGAAACAAGATCTCGGTTAGGAGGAGTTTGAGCAAAAGGCATGGGTCGGTTTTGAGGATTATGCGAAACAAACCTGGGTAGAGTGGTTGTCCACAGGAGGCTTCACGACACACATTGCTAAGGTGGCCGTAACGATTGCAATTTGAGCATTGGCGACAAGCGGAGTAAGATGGGTGGTGGCGTTGACAAGTGTTGCACAAGGGATGTGGACCGGTGTAAGGTTTTCGATTTTAGGCAGCTTGAGATTGAGATTGGGGTTGAGTTGGGTGAGTGACAGCAAAGTTCGATGGTTTGGTTTATGCTTCTTTTTAGAGTGGTGAGATGAGTTGGAGTAATTGATGGATTGGGGTTGGGCTTCAACTTTGGAGCTTGGAGATGGATCGGTGATGGCCTTGACATTTGGTTTCTTGGAATCCTTTCGGGATAAAGTCCCCGCTTTGACATGGTTCACCGAAAGGGCGGCGGCAAGAGTGATCGCATCATTAAGCGTTTGTGCCTTGCTACTCATGATGGAATCTCGGATTTGCATTGGCAAACCCGAAACGTATTTGTCGATTGCCCTCTTGAGTGGGATAACCAAATGGGGCACTAGAAGGCTAAGCTCGTGGAAGCGGTTTGACTAAGCGGAGTTGTTACCGCTATCTTGTTTAAGATCCCAAAATTCGGCCTCCAATTTTTGAATTTCATGCTTGGGGCAAAATTTTTTTGAGCATGATATCCTTCAGTTCATTCCAACGGAGAGTCATAGCGACTTCCTCTCCTTTGGCATTCATGATGCTATTCCACCACGTTAGGGCGGTTAGCTCGAACACACTTGATGCGAAAGTGGTTCGCTTGGCCTCCGGGCATTCACAATGCAAGAACATGCTTTCCATGCGTTCAAACCATTGAAGGAGTGTGGTAGCACACTCCTCACCCATAAATTTTGGTGGATTGGCGCCCATAAACTGTTTATAAGTAAGGTAGCATGAGAGGGTGTGACTTGAGTAGCAACAGGTTGCGGTTGGATAGCTTGAATTTGAGCAACAAGGGTGGGGAGTACAACGACATTTGAGTTATAACCAATTCGGCTATCTTAAGGTCGGAGTTCTTGGGGCGAAGAGTTCGACGTGCTTGACGATGAAGAGGAGGCATTCTAAAAATAATAAAAGTGAGACAATATGAGATTTTGGGTAACTAGTCCAAATATGATGGTGATTAATGTAAATATGAGATTGTAATAAAATATTTTGTGAACCTTATAAAAAACCATTTTAACACATGAATATATATATATATATATATATATATATATATATATATATATATATATATATTATATATATATATATATATATTGAAATTTGAAACGTTAAGATTTGAGGCGGGAAATACATACATGAATCACCATGACTTGTTGTCCCGACAGTAATCTTAAGGAAATACGAGGTAATGCGGGGAGTCGAAACGTTGCGCGAATCACCGCGTCTTTCATGTTTCAACCAAGATCATAAAATAGGATAAAATGAGAAGTCAAGACCACTAGTTCACGTATCACCGTGGCTTTCATGTTTCAACTCAAAACAAATCGAAATCGAGGGAGGGATCAAAACACTAGTCCACGTATCACCGTGGCTTTCATATTTCAATCCAACAATATTAATGGAGGTAACCGAACGGTTACAGTGACTGCTTAAAGTTAGCAACCCATATAACGCGCATTCGCTTTGGCCTATAAGGTCAAACACCTTGATTTGAACCTTCCAGGTAAGTAAATCACCTTTGATTCTCGGAATCGTTTTGCCAAAGGTTCACATCTAGGTATTTTCCCTCTTCCAGTTAGTACGAACCTGTTATAATGTCACGCTTTAAGAAGATGAGATATATCGAAAAATTTGAGACCCAAACTCAAATATTGAGATCCATAATTTGATTTTTTTTAATTAATTAATTAATTTATTTATTTATTTTGAAGGTAAGGTAAGGATACTTTGGATTTCTATAAAAGTGTGTGTGTGTGTGTGTGTACATGAGGGTAAATGAAATAAACAAGTAAATAAGAGCAAATAAACAATCAAGTAGGGTAACACGTATAGGCAACACGTTTTGGGACCCTCATGCATAAACTATAATAGGTCATTACGTCTAACCACCTATGCTATAGTCATGGCTCTGATATCAATCTGTCACACCCCGACCAAAGCAGCGGAACATGCCGGGGCGCAACTAAGATTGTTCAAATATACAAGACACTATTAAAGTGACATATTTAATCAACTCATTCATTTCATAACATGTTCTTACAAATACAAGAAAATAAATAGTTCTTAAATAATAACCTAACGGTCCAAAATAAAGTAACGTCTTTAAATCTTCAATCAACCAATAATCAAACCTGTAGCATTGCATAAAATATGGTTTGTCAACATGTATGTTGGTGAGCAATTCCATGACTTTATAAATATAATATAAGGCAAAAATCCACAACTCAAATATGTGAAGCCGTAAGAAAAGTGACAATTGAGGTATATCAATCATAAATAAATGAGGCTCATTTCTAATTGATAAAACTACCATATTACAAGGAGGAGCGTATGATCATACTTATTAAGATGAGGATGAGGCTAAACGATCAAAAGCAATAAACATGTAGCAATTAATCATATGAGGTATATAACATACAATTGGACAATTATTCTAAGCAACACATAACCTAGAGGCTGTGGGTTGAGGATCTAGATGTTAAATCTTTTTTTTTTGGTTGAGTAAGTATGCTTGCTACCCCCAAAGTATAGAAGAGAAAACGGGGATGAAATTACTCACATTGAATAAAATGAGTTGATGAATAATTTTGAATAAAATCCTCAAGTAAGCGAGTCCGACGGTTTTAACGTGCGTGTCCTAGATTGAAAGATCTTGAGTAAGTATTGAGTCTTGAAGATGAAATATAAATGGTATAAAAGTTCATAAAAATAAGGCTTGGGTTTTCGGGAGTTTTAGTTATATTTTACAAAGTGTGTTTAAATAACGTAAGTATAAAATGAGTTTTACAAGAAAACGGGTCCTTGATGTTTAGTTTTACTCAACCATTGTTAAGTTTTACATATGGGAGTTGGTTTAGTGCTAGTATGCATTGATCCCATTAATGTAAGCATCAAGGTCCGACTTACACTCTCTTAAACCCGAGTTTGAGACTTTAATTAATAAAGAAATCCGCTTAAACCCGATCTTAGTATAAAACCAAGTTTGGTTCCGTCATACCATAATATTATTAATACAAATAACATAAAGTGAAACATAAGTTAAAAAAATTAGGAAAGATTTTTCTTTTGGTGTTTTGAACGGTGACTAGCTCGTTAAGACGATAAGTTGGACTTTTACTCGGGTTTATTTTTACCCGAAACTTGGTTTGAGCTAATATTTGTTCTAACACTTCCAAAATCTTAAGTAATATGAGTAATATAAAGTAAAACATAACTAAAAAGATAGGTTGAACTTTTGGTGGTTTGAACATTGACTAACTCGTTAAAACGGGTGTTCGGTTTTACTCGGTATTTACCCGAAACTTGGCTTCAAGCCAAGATTTGTACTACACCTCCATATCAACCATATAATAACTAAAATATCATGAAAAACTCATATCTAAAGTGTTTGATGTAACATGGTCACTTAAAAGTTATTTAAAGTGCTTAAACGAACGTTCGGTTTGGTTCGGTCTTTGACTCGGTATGAACCCAAGGATGGTTACCACATGTCCAAAACCATTGAACTTAAAATAAGGTAAAACTTCCAGATCTAAACTCAAACAAGAAAGTTAATCGAGTAAACTTCCCGAAAACGACCCAAACGGGTCTAAAATGCAAAAATATGAGTTTGAATGCCCACAAGAGTTAAATAAAGATGAAAATGGTTTTGTGAACATAAAATAACTTAGAAAAACTGAAAATAACCAAAATTACATACCCGAAATGATTTGAAATGCAAGATTCGGTTCCGTTGACTTTTTAAA
The DNA here is from genome assembly GCA_025506515.1 of Flaveria trinervia. Lineage (NCBI taxonomy): Eukaryota > Viridiplantae > Streptophyta > Magnoliopsida > Asterales > Asteraceae > Flaveria > Flaveria trinervia. The sequence goes on from CM046449.1 coordinate 7,346,619, forward strand.
GTCAAACTTAAGCAAAACTAGCTGGAACAACTTACAAGATCAAAACTTTTGGGAGAAGAAGATGAAAATGTGCAGGTGAAATGGTTGAGAATGAGTGTTATTTATAGAGAAAGATTAGGGTTTGAGGAAATGGGTAATGCGTTTGTCCGGTGGGTAAAAGGGTGCACTTTGATTCTTTTATTTAAAATAATTTTAATTTAAATAAATTATGACAAGGTATCTACATGTTTGGAGGGTTCTAGAATAGTTATGGGTTAGGTCTTGGTTGGTTTGGATGGTTAAAATACAAGTCCGGACCTTAAACGAACCGAAAACGTTAAAAAAACTTATTTTGCTGAAACGAACTGTGGGTCACGCCACGACAAGTATGAAACGTGATTACAACATAAAATCCATCATTTTATTAATATTCAAAGATCCGAAGACCAAAATGAGTCGGGTTTACAATACAGGATAACAAATACAAAGCTAGTCGAAAATGACAAATGTCACAAAGCTATTCCCACAGACTGAAGGGAAGAGATAAGATTCATATACCTGAAGTATTGTTGATGCAAGGTCTCTCCAGCAATATGAGTGAAGTTCTCAAATTGCTGCTTCAGGGAATCTTTCTTTGAGTCATTGGAGTTGGAGTACATCAAGGTTAAGGCATCAAATAGTCCTTTAGCAGTTGTGCAATTCTCAAACCCATCATAATGGAGTTAGGAATTGCTGTCATCAGGACTGTCATTGCCTTTTCATCAATGTCCATCCGCTTGAGGTCTTCTTCAGAGTACTCCTCCACTACCTTCTCTATCATGGCACCACCACCAGAAGGTGAAGCTACCTTTGGCTTGTAGGGACCTTGGGTAATGGATTTCCACATGCGGCTATCTTGATATGTGATGAACCCTTCAATACATCTGCTCCATTGTCTGAAGTTCTCTGGGATGATGATGGGTGCTTTAGTCATCGTCCCATTTCACATTCAGATTTCTGGTTCAAGGTTATGCTTGGAGTGTAGTAAAGGAGTGAGTAAACAAAAGGTTGATTAGGATGGTTAGATCACACAATCAAGAGCCTAAGAAGCTCTGATACCAATTGCAGGATCGGTTTTGAATACTCAACACAAGTATTTTCTCTCAAACCTACTAACAAACACTCAAGAAGTAGAGATCTTCTAAGAGTTTATTATAATATACTAAGTAACACAAGAGAAACATAAGAGAATAATTTCAAGATACTTGTATATATTATTTCTCAACTCAAAGTCTTACAAGACTCTTACAAGCTTACTACAAGATTTACAATGAGAAACTATATATACTACTATCTACAGCCGGATATACTTTGATACCAACTGGAATCCCCTAACTAAAGCAAATACTACAAAGCTATAGTTTAAGGTATCTTAGATAATGTCTTAGGGTAGTCATGACATGTCCATGACTTATCTTTTGTCACCAACTAAAGTTGGTAACTTGTATTAACATAAAAAGGTGAACATTGGAATAAAGTATGGTCAACTACATGGCCTTTTTGGAAAACACAATGCAGTATCAGAGGTCTACAGCAGAATGTTAGAGACCATACTTATGTCCGCTGGTTTATTAGCAGCATCTTCCGAAGTTAAATGGCTTTGGAAGAACAAGTTTTTCCGAAGCCTTTTACACTTCGGAAGAGGTTGCTTCTTTCGTGGCATGGGGACTTCTGCTTCGGAAGTCGTTGTCTTTTATTTCTTCTAAGTCTTTAAACTTCGGACGAGAAGACTTTGTCTTATGAAGTTGGAGCTTTTCCTTCAGAAGTTGATCTTGCACTTTGTTTTCGGAAGAACTCCATATCCTTCGGAAGTTCCATACTTAGCTTCGGAAGTCCTTTGTAAGTTGTACCAAAATTTGTTTAAGTGTTTTGTTTGGTTGTACCAGCCTTCTTCTTGATCCAACAATTAATTTCACACAAGGCGCACATTCATATCGAATTGAAGTTCAATCTACGTCACGTACTTGCAACTCTCTCGAACTATGCCTTCCAAGCAATCTTTATTAAAATTGATGGAGGGCTATTGATCCTTATCATTCTTAGAATATTCATACCTGATTAATTTGATTACTATCATCATTTTCATTCAAAGTCAAATTCACATCAACCGTGATTATCCTTCTTTTTTTCATCATAAATTCGATATTCGAAAAGGTAATTGAATCACCATTCACACTCATTTACAAATTCCAAACAAAAGCCCTAAGTTTAATTTCATTAACACTGTCAATTTGATATTCAATTTGAGGTAACGTGATTCTAATGTTCATCAAGTTTGAGGATTTCTTAAAACTCCATTTTATGGTTTTTATTCCAAATTAGAAAAGATCATGGGCCTTGGCCTAACAACAACACACATACCATTTATATAGAAAACTAATAACATTTAATATTATATGTATAAGTCTTAATTTTATGCGTACCAAAGTGGCTAAGTGTAACTAAAAATGTCATGGGCCTTGGCCCAACAATAACACATATACATTTTTATTTTTAAAACTAATCTTTTCTATAAATTTTAAATCACAGAAAATTAGTAAACTCGTGTATCACACGAGTTTAATAAATATTATATTAAATAATATAAAAAATTATTAATTGTAAAATAATATTCTAACATTAGATATAATTAAAAACTTTCTTATTATAATCGTTTTAAATAATGTCTTTTTTAAAAACTTTTTTTATTATAACTTCTAATTTAAATATTTTTTATTATAAAAGTTTTACATTTTGTAAACATTAATTTTAAAATATTTCGTATAAAAGCTTGATGTTAATATAAGTTTCTTATTTTATACAAATTTATTTCTTTAAAAATAACTTTAATGAAAAAACAACTCTTTTTTAATTTATTTAAAAAAACTATTTTAATCTAAAAAAGAATTAAATGATATTATTAGTAATTAATGTGATTATTTAATAGATAAAATATACAGAAAAAACATGATGAGAATAGTTTAATGCTTGTCACTCTCTGTTATCATTTTATTAAAATCAAAAGATTTATTGGTCAAACAAAAAAAACCCAAATCAATTTTTGTCATTACTATAATTTAAAAAAAAGGTCGGTGGGGTTTCCCGCCGACCTTTCTTCCCCTACTACTTTTAATCTTATATTTTCAGCCCCTGGTATTTTTTTTTAAATTTTTTTTGTAAAATGTCACTTTAACCCCTTCAAGTTTCTAAAGTTCTGAGTTTTCTCATGTGCAATATAAATTCGAGTCAATCTATGTTTAGACGTAATTAGAATTGACTTGGGGTCAAATTTAAAATGTTTCCATCCTTAATAGTTCACTGTTGGTGGAAGCCAATGTCCCGGGGTCCCGGGGACTCATTCTGACTGAAACAAGGGGCGGGTCTTTATACTTAACTCTATACGCTCTAAGATTGTTTACGTTTCTACACAGTCTATGTTTTGACATAAATTTTATTCAGAAAAGAATTGGGTCAAATATAAAATATTTTCGTGCTTATTTTTATGTACGCTTTGAGTTAACCTACGTTTTAGCATTGTTTGTTTGAAAACGCGTTGGGTCAATAAATACGTTTTCATTTACTTTGTGTGTGTGTGTAAATTTAGTTTGAAAACGGTCGGAGTAATTGTAAGTCTATATTTCGACATTCATTTTGTTTGAAAAAGAGTCAGGTCAAATATTAAACGTTTGTGTTTAACGGTATAAATTCGATTTACTTTATGTATTGACATAAAGTTAGTTTGTAAACGAGTCATGTCAATTGTATTCTATACTTTATCACATCACATACAATGTCACGTCAACGCGCGACAGGTAATAAACCTAGTTGAAACCTAACATTTTTAACATTAATTTGTATTTTTAAGTGGGTCCCTACGCACCAAGTGAATTCGCCCATGAGGTTTATGGACCTTTCATCTAAGCTTAGCGTTAAGCTCTCAAATATGTTATAACTATTTTTAATAAACTCATGTATTACACGGTTTAAATAAATAAAATATTAAATAAAATAAAAATTATTAATTATAAAACGATATACTAAAACATAATATGATTGAAATTACGTATGGGTAATAACTATAAGTAATAAAACAATACTGTGAACTTTTAAATTTATATGTTTTTTTTAAAATAAAGTAAATATTTTGTTTCAAAATAACGTTTTAAAAAATTTTCATATTTAGAAATTTCCTTATTATAACTTCCTATTTTGATTATTTTATTATAACAAAATTACTTTAAGAAAACCAAGTTTAAAATATGACGTAAACATAGTTAGATTTTTTTTAGAAAAAAGTCTTTTTATAAAAATAACATTAATAAAAAGATCTACTTCTTATTTTATTAAAAAATCAACTATAATGTAAAAATGAATAAATAATATTATTAGTAATTAATACGGTTATTTAATAGGAGAGAGAAACAATAAAAATATGATGAGAATGAATGTAATGCTGATACATGACACTCAAATTTACTGTGAGTAAGGAGATTGTTAGTTTGTAAAGATTGACTCTAAATAATTTTTTTCTATCAAAACATCATCATTATGTTACGCAAATTTTGGTTACGTTGGCAACTGTAGCTATTTATATATGAATCAAGAGATCTTTATTGCTTTTAAAAGTTCAACACATGAACACAGGCTTAAGGCTTTATTCATTCATCATACAAGGCTATAATCTCTCTCAATCTACACCAATAAACAAAAACAAGATAGGTAGACTGAACACTTGAGCACATATGTTGCAAGTTAATACACGCATCATTTGCCATTTTAATCCCTCTGTACAAGAGCCAAAATTTCCCCTTCTGCACCTTTCTTGCCCGATGACCCGAGTTCAAGGAGATCGATTTACTTCATACCCGAGTCCTCCATCATGTCGTTTTTGACAAAGTTACATTTTTCATTTTATATATCTGATTCTTCTACTTCGGTACTCAGAACAAAGCTTGGGAACGCCAATGTTATATCCCTGCAGACAACAACATATGTTAGGATACAAGTCTTTTTATAAGTTTTTGTCGCCGATGAATATCAAATCATTATGCAAATTGTCAAGAAAATTGTTATGATCTTGGTATACTCACTTCAGATAGGGGAGGGTCATGTTCTTTATGAGAGACGGATTCTTTGCTACAAATTGCTTCCATTCTTCTTCGTCTATTTTCCCATCCCCTTTACTATCTGCATCACTAAACGTTTTATCGACTATCGTCTCGATAACGTCTTCTGAAAGTACCAAATCTGATTCGTGTAAGAGTGCTATTACCATCTCTTTCAACTGTTGCAAAAAAAAAAAAAGATTATCAAATTAACTTTAAATATGAATGTACCTTTTTTGATCAAGAATTAGATGTAAATAATGCTAACCTCTTCTCTCTCGATAAAACCAGTACGTCTGAGATCATATAGCCTGAAAGCAACTGCCAAAAAGAGTTTAATGTTAAAACACATGAAAACTGTACAGTTTTAATTAAGAAAATGTCCAAACATGCTGATTATGGAAACTCACATGTTATTTTATCTTCTACTGGTGCATTAGGATGGAAAACACCTAATGATCGAACAAACTCTCCAAACTCTATAACTCCATTACGTTTCAGATCAAATAGATCAAATATCTTCAAAAAAGAATAGAGATTCATCATATTTTTGAGTAAAAAGCCCAAATTTATAGAACAATTACATGCTATATGACTCTTGAAGTATGACATTAACATACCCTGTCTGCAAATAGATTTCGCCTGTTTCTGTTTCTGAAAAGTGCAAGCTGGAATTCCTCCTGGATATAATTGCAAAATAAATTAGCACTTAATCTATGATAAAGTCTTAAAAATGTGTTTTTTATAGTGACTATGTGTAGGAGATACTGTTAGGATATGCTTTTTTGTAGCTGGTATGAAACAATTAAACTGATGATCCAAAATTCGGTTCATAAATCATATATCCAAACAACCCACAACATAAAAAATTTAGAAAATTGTTTTAAGGATACCTTGTGAATGAGACCATCATTGATGATGGAGTTGCTCAGTTTCTTAAAAAGCTCATACAAAGCCTCAACTTCACTCACTGTGACTGCAAAACTCAAGATTAACACATATGTAAGTATAAAGAAGGTTCCAATATGCACCATCATTCTATCTGATGAAGATGCAAGATTCAATCTTTATATCTAATACTTGATCCTTATTTAGAAAAGGATGAAATAGAATCATCTAAAAGAACGTAATTCGAGAACTCACATGGGGTTTCTTTAGCTAAAAGTGCAGGATCCTCATACCCCAGGGTATGCTTAACACCAGCGGAACAAACGCAGCCCATGGAATCTAATTAGTATAACTTTCAAAGATTGATAAGATCGTGCTAAAGATCTCCTATTTGATCTGCAAATGCAGTTTTCAATTAAAACAAGACAATTCTTATACAATATGATAGGTTGAATATAAAAAACGAGATGTCGCTTTTAGACAATAGAAAAATAACAACAATTTGTTAAAGAGCAAAGAAATTGGAGCAACAATGAAAAAGATGTGTATCACTCCATGCCAATCAAAGCAAATGACAAAAGCCACAAAACTAGCATGTATAAGAAACCACATATTTAGAATGTTGCATCATAAAGGAAGATTTTTATGTACCTAACATCTGTTTCAGTTATGGAAACATAAAGTTTTGCAATAATATGACAAGACCGCATAGAAAGACGTTTCTCGGGTCGAATCAAATAATCATCTTATTATGAGTCTACAAACAAACATACCTAGTAATATCTCACTCATAATAGAGTAGTGTTTAGGGAATGGTGAAATAAAAACAAACATTACCTCTATCCTATGGGATGAAAAGACTACTATGAGAGAAACCCAGTGTCAAGTGATTATAAATCTACAATCCTACATGTGGTTTATAAGCACTCTAAAAAGGCACATCCAAACACCCTCTAAGTTGTCTCTTCTAAATAAAGCATAGAAAAACTCTCAATTTATTAACACCATATGGGACTAACCAACAAATTTGCAATGGGATCTTTATGAAGGAAGAAAACAAAAGGTTGGAGGCATATGAACCACAAATTAGAAATCAAACACATTGAAAGCTCCACTAATTTTGTTTATATCATAGCAATAACAGTTGTTTCCTAATAAGCAAGCCTAACCTTATGCAAACCAACAAATTAAAATAACTTAAAATGCTAATAAAAATTAGTGAATTTCAGTATTCAACAAAAGACAGCTTGTAAAGATCAAAACCTTTCAAACTGAGAGTAAAACATTCAATCACATACACTGATCTTGCAAAACAATTGCAGGGTTGCATTTCAAGATACAAACTTTATCGATTATAATCGAATTACGAGATCAAAGGCGATCGAAATCTAGAAATCAGCAAATACCCATTAGATTTTGAAACTATATCGTCAACAAGAATCCATGTTTATCAACATATTAAACCACATTTGACGACAATGGATGAAATTGATCGACAATTTCTTGAAGAAGATGAAGGATTGGGGACGAAGGCATACCGCAAGAAGAAAAGATGACGATCTTGGTGGAAAAGTTGTGATATTTAATGACGAATTGGGTTGATTTAAGTAGAATGAAAAGTGTATATACCCTTTTTTACTTTTGAAACGAAAGTTGCAAATGGAAGACAGATTTTCTTTTTCAATCCAGCTATTTCGGTGAAGGAGATGATCATATGACAAGTAGAAATAAAAACCCTTTTTTATAATATTATTTTTTTGTCTTGTATACAATAGTCTATTTCATATTCAAATGCCCGTTTAAACGTCGGCTAAAACTATTGATTTTACGAGAGGGGCTTGTAACATTTGGTATAATCTGTAAACGATAATTTTATACAAACTAAACGGTTGTTTGATCAGTGAAACGGTCCTTTGGTGAAATATCAGATAGTTGTTTCTAGTTGGGGTGAGATTAAATTCGAGCTGGTGTGATATAAATATAATAATAACATGTTTTAGAAGAGTTTGTGCTGAGGACACATCACTTTCCTGACCTCTTCAATGCTTGCCAAATGGGTCTCTATCTATAATTAAATTCATCAAGTTTTTATTCAATCAGATTTCAAATATATATAGGACAAACGTGTGGATTAATTATAGATTATAAAATAATTTTAATTAATTACCAAATCACATAACCGTATGATGGTTTTATAAATTATATTTTAGTACGGTTTGTTTAAGTGTTGTTAATTTTTTTTAGTTATTATTTAGAAGGTCTAACTCACGTATAATTTTGTAATCTTATATTTAAATCTATTTATTAATCATGATATTGAACTTTAATCTCATGACAATTGATAACTTTTTTTACACTTTCGTAAGTACCGGCTTAGACCATAAACCCTTCAATAGTTAAAATAATAGAACTTTTAGATTTACAATTTTGAAGTAGTTGTAGCAAAATTGCTTTTGTGTATTTGATGCTTTACTGTCATGGTTCATGTGAAACATTTAACATTCACAATTTTGAAATATGTAAACAACTACTTTCTTTATTATAAAAAATAAGATTGAAACATTAGAATTACATTGAAACATTACCTCCTTCTATCGCTTTGTTTACGATTGTATACATGACTATAATCATCCCATACTGCAACACATAAATACGCACGCTACATACATCTAATGTGTGTGTATGCGTGCGTGTTTGTATATAAAAGATGAAAAATTTGAGATCTTTAATGATGTTTTGAATTAGTTTATAAATAATATGAAAAGTGTAGATACCCTTTTTACTCATGAAAATGAAAGTCGATAATGGAAGAAAGGTTTCCAACTAACCTATTTTTGGGAAGTAAATATGACTTATGAGTATATTATGACGATATTTTTCTTTTTTTTTTCTTTTAATTTAAATATTATAAAATGTTTAGAAGTGTATGGATCTGTATTTCTATTGGGAGGAGATGGATTTGGACTCTATTGCAATTTCCCACCCATCACTATCTTTGACCTTTTTAAAATTTAATGCTTGCCATGCCCCCAAATAGTCGTTTTGTATCTTCAAGCTTATCACGTTTTTATATAATTCATTATTTGAGCGCACGCTTTAAAGTAACTAGTAACATTATTGTTTTATGATCTTGATATCGTATATTTAAAGTGTTAGAAAACAATACATAACATATATGATAAGACTATGCACATAAAATCACGAAATGGTTTAGCCTCTATGTAAAACAAGTGTTAAGTCAAGCATCAGGTGAGTTTTAAAATTTTGTAGATTATACAAAAGTATATATTGAAAGGATAAACTTTAAAAAGGAACTAGATTGTACATGTATATTTATAGAAAGCATGTTATGTCATGCTTGAATCATGGTCGGAAAAGTCATGTGTGTAAGGATATTTGCGTATTGACTTACATTTGGATATTATATCTTTTAGGTGATAAGCATTGTTAGAGGTATGAAAACTATTTATTTTTTCTGATACATATAATAAATACTTGTTAGAAGTGATAAGGATATTTGTGTATTGACTTACATTGCTTAGAGTTTGAGAACAACAAAACATAGTATTAAAATAGAATGAATGCTAAATCGGATTTGTCCGATTTAATAATGAGTACATGTACAATAAATACTTTGACCAGTTTAGAAAAATAAATTGAATGAGTTGTTTTCAGGTTATGAGATTTTATGTACCCCTAGATTGGTTGAAATTTATGACAAAAGTAGAAATATGAGCCGTTTTGGGTTTCAAATTTTAATATGGCAGATCGACACAGTTAACACCATGAAAAGTAATACATAAATTAATAAACAAGTTTGCTTGATTACAACAATTCTTGCAATCTTTATAATTCTAAAAAGAACCTCCCATACACACATGTACATGATACACACGCACATTGGGAGTAAGTTTATTAGCGACCATCTAATATATAATAAACAAGAGAACACATCTCATTTTTTTCATTTATATTTAACCGGTTTAATATCTCGTGTATTACGTGATCTGAATAAGTAAAATATTTATAGTTAGTAGCGAAAATGTAATAGTTATAAAACAATCATTTGAGATAAGATATGACTGAATTACGTATGAGTAGAGATTATATAACTAATAAAAAATAATAAATTTTTTAAACTTTGGTTTTAGTTATTTATGTTTTCTTTTAAAAAAGTTATTCCAAAACAAAATGAAAATGTTTTTTTAAATTTTCTTATTGTAACTTTGAATTTTAATTATCTTGGTTTATAAAAAAATTATTTGTTAAAAACATAATATTTAAAATATATCTTATTTTTAAAAAAGGTTTGATGTTTTCAAATTAGTTCTTATGTATAAAAGTCTTTTTCTTTAGAGATTAAATGTGTGAAAAGATCTTTTTTTTAATTTATAAAAAAACTATTTTTAATCTCAAAGAGAGTTAAAGATATAATTAGTAGTTAGTGGAATAATTTGATAAAAGATAGAAGCAAAAAATTAAAGATAAAGAGGTCTAAAATTGTATCAAGTCTATTAAAAACCTTGCTATATTATAATAGATATTATAATAAATAGATCTAATTGTTTGTACCTAATTTGAAGATTTTTTAAATAAAAGATAATAAAAGAGCTAATCTCAATTCTTTTTTGATTTATAGTGGACATTCATACACACAACCTAACCCATATCAATAACCCATCAAAATAATTTTATTATTTTAATTAAAACATCTTAACCGTATAAAAGAATTAGATCAAACCAATCACATAATTAAATTGAATGTGTATCTTTAAATCGACTCCCATTTGATATGATTTCTTTTAAAATTCTTTCTATTTGTTGTTATTGGGTAATTAAAATCTTAGTCATATGTGAAGAAACTTCTTCACACATGTAACACATGAGTTTTCTTCATATACGTAGGTGCAAGATTTACGTGATAATCAGTGTATGTTTTCCATCATCATCATTCACCACAAATGTTAAAGTCAAGAACTCCAAGATTTACTTGATAATCGATGTATGTTTTCCCACGATCACCATTCACCATAAATGTTAATGTCAAGAACTACAAGATTTGCTTGATAATCGGTGTATGTTTTCCCACCATCACCATTCACCATAAATGTTAATGTCAAGAACCCCATTGTGTGTTCTCTTGTGTAAAAATATTGACCGGTGGGGTATTATTTAAAAGAAAGCAAAGCAAAGGAACATTTGGGTGGTGATTGTATGGTGTTTATTCAAATACGTGTAAGATAACAAAAGACTTAATTAATTATTACTGAGTATGTTACCTTATAATATGTACACATTACAAGAAAACCCTTGAGATGTGACTTAATTAATTGTATGACATTGAGATGTAAAAAGTTCTTTGAAAAGGGTTTTGTGATGCATACTCACAAATTCAAGATTGAAACAATGGTTGAATTTGTATTAACACTCAAAGAATCAAGAAGAAGAAGGATTCTTGAAAGTGGTTAAAAGTTTGTTACAAGAAGGATGGAAAGTTCAACTAATTTTCTACATGCCTGCATTATTATAACCTCCCCTATTTATACTAATACAATGGACTATTGACTTTGACTTTACCAACACCCATGATTAACGGCTTAAACAACTTCTAACTTCCCTAATGAATACGTATCAATGCCCCCTGATTAAGAAGATCCTTGCCCCCAAGGATCAAAAGAAGGAAACCTCTGATTCATGATAAGGGCCGACTCCTAAGTAGCATCTTCAGGTAAAGTCTTTTTTCATTTCACCAACCACTAAACCAAAAGCACGATTGTGCTTCTTGATGATCTTGGTGTCAATAACAAATTTAGGAATCCGATCTACTACTCTTGGTTCATTAACAAAAGCTTGAGGTGCAGGGCAAGGCCCATAATACTTCTTAAGGAGCGACACATGTACTGTTGGATGAATGGTAGAACCCACAGGTAATTGTAATATGTAAGCAACTTGACCCACTCGGGTTGTGATTTGATATGGACCATAATACTTGGCTGATAACTTCTGATTTGACCGATCAACCACAGTAGATTTCCTATAAGGCTGCAACTTCAAATATACCCAATCTCCTTGTTGAAAAACATGGTCCGAACGGTGTGCATCCGCCAGTTGCTTCATCCGATGTTGTGCTTGCTGTAAGTTGCGTTTCAAAATAGTAATGATCTCTTCCCGTACGGTAAGGCTTCTATCCACGACCTCATTAGGGCTAATGTGGAGTCTAAGAAATTGTGGGAACTGCCTGTATCCATTAAGATTTACAATTCCATTCTTCCAAAATGACCCGTAACCCTGAGTGATTGGAACTTATCATCTCCATCTAAAGCATTAACTGAAATTTGAGCAATCTCCACTTGGGGATTCTCCAATTCAGGTTCTTCAATTTCATCTAACAACTCCACCTCAATATGATAAAATTGAGTTCTTTTTCCCTTGCATACATGCCTAGGAGTATATCTTTCATCACAAGTAAAACACAATCCCTTGGCTCTTCTATCATCATACTCCCCTTATGTTAATGTTCTTCTATTAGTATTCACCTTCTTAACTTTTGTAGGACATGTAAAGGGCACGAATGCCTTATTAATGTTTGGAGTTGGTAACAAAGGTTGCTTAGATGAAAATTTAAGTTTCTTGCTTTAATTGTAGCTTCTTGCAGTTTTGCCAAACAAAAAGCTTGTTGAACGCTAGAAGGATTAAACATCCTCACCTGCAACTGAATTTCTTCTTCCAATCCGGCTATAAAACAATTCAAAACATAGGTCGTTGGTAGCTTCAATCCGTTGACAATAATATCAAAAACATCATGATACTCCTGAACCGAACCTGTTTGTCTTAAATTCTTTAACTCCGTCATTGGATCATCGTACAACTTTCCAAAACGTACCTTCAACTCGTTGCTTAACTCATCCAACTCAATGGTACTTCTCCTCTCTGACTGAGAAGAGATTGAAACCATTGAAGCGCCTTATCTTGAAAATGAATTGCAGCTAACTTCACCTTCACCACATCAGAAATCTTATCCAACTGAAAGAGTTGCTCTACTCGAAACAACCATGAATTGAGATCTTCTCCCTTGAACTTCGGAAACTCAATTTTAGACAATCGCGTCATGCAATTGAGCCCTAACTCAACATTACTTCCTCCATCTACTGTACCTGATTTATCACTTGAAATTGTTCGGAATTCTCCATTCTTCATCGTTTGATTAGCAACAATTTGAGAAACTTGAATCGAGAGACCCGTAAGAATGTCTCTCAAATCTGCTAAAGCCTTCGCATTCTCTTCAATCCTCTCATCCAACTGCGATTGACGATTCAATTCGATTTCAGATCCTTTGCTCGTTTCACAATCCAAAGCTCCTTGAATCTGCCGTCTCGTCATCTTGAAATGACGATTGAAATCGATTCAATTGATCAAAATCCAAGGATCAATGGCTCTGATACCACTGATGCATACTCACAAATTCAAGATTGAAACAATGGTTGAATTTGTATTAACACTCAAAGAATCAAGAAGAATAAGGATTCTCGAAAGTGGTTAAAAGTTTGTTACAAAAAGGAAGGAAAGTTCAACTAATTTTCTGCATGCCTGCATTATTACAATCTCCCTTATTTATACTAATACAATGGACTATTGACTTTGACTTTACCAACACCCACGATTAACAGCTTAAACGACTTCTAACTGCCATAACGAATACGTATCATTTTGTTGAAAGTAGTGGCTGGAATTTTGAAACTATAATCAAGATTTATTCTAACATGAAATGTGAAAATAGAAGAATGAACTAAACTATGAAGTATGACAGGACAGGATGGCATGACACGTCACATTGTTTAAGGTTTTCATCAAGTGGCGACGTCTAGTGTTTGTAATTGTGTGTGGTGCGACAAAGACAATAGAAAGCTTAGGGTGACTCAATTACCATTTAAGATAATGAAAGATCGGATTGATTATGAATATTAGGTGACCTTACAATATATAGACATTACAAGGAAACCTTAGGCAATCTAATAGGCTAGAGGCTCAATACTAAAAAACCCTAATCTAATATACATTTCAATTGTATTGAGTCGATTTAGAAAATTAATACTTAACTATTAGTGTCGAAACATTTTTGATAGTTGAAATATTAGAGTGCTTGCACTATGAACCAAGAATGGAAATTTTGATAATTGCAATTATCATTGGCCAAATCCGTGTCGTGATTGGAATTTCTTATTGATCATAACTGAAATATGAGATCAAAGACGATATAAATTTAAAATCAGCATGTAGTCAATCTCTTAAGGTGGATGTTTAACAAAATACCCAATTTAATTTCAAAACAATATCATCAACACAAATTGATGTTTATGATTGCGAAGAACATGAAGAATTAGAATCTAAACTCAATATATTAAACCACATTTTACAATAGTCAACAACACAATGCAAGGAAGATTTTACCTGAAGAACAAAAGATCATAGAATCTGCAACTATAAACAAGACGATCTTGATGATGATTTGAATTGCTTATTAGTTATACGAAAAGTGTATATACCCTTGTACTTTTAATAATGCATGTTGAATGTTGAAAATGGAAGAGTGATTTTCAATCTACCTATTTTGGGGAAGGAGATTTGAATAAATGATGCACATGCAGAAAACGTTACTTTATAAATCATTTTTTGTATATTTTTTATAAGAAAACATCTTAATATAAAATTTCCACCCTTCACACTCTTGACCTTTTCAGTGCTTCCCATGCCAAATGGGTCTTATCTTCAAGCTTATCAAACTTTTTGATAAAATATTGCTTTGAATCTGATAAAAGA